>SKCR01023789.1:0-285457 GCA_019454045.1 Zanthoxylum bungeanum
GAAGTCCAAGCATCATATTTTGGAAAGTGAATTTGCATATAAAATATATTGTGTGCTTAGAAGAGGTAGACAACTTTAGCATAAAGCAAAATAGCAGAAAGCTGACAATCCTTCAGTAACAGGGGATGATATACAAGTACTAAAACATGGTTACAGAAGAACATTTTATCAATCAGCTCTTTGAAGTTTCAACTATCCCAGATGAGATCTCAATTCAGAAATTCTGTTAATCCAGCCAACTAGATGCTAACTATGACCAATGGTATCACAATTTACAACATGGGCGTTCGCTAACAAAAAACAAGACAACTAGCAAAGTCAATTCAGGTTACAATACTCAAGAGAACATAATTGCTTCCATATGACAAGAAGCTTGTACTCCCCCTCTGTCCCTATTTGATAGGTTTGTTTGCTTTTTCACACGGATTAACTATAGCTAATGTGGTTAAAGCAATAAATTTAATCAATTATTTTCCTAATATACGCTTCGCTGAGAATATGGAAAATTGTATTGTTGATAAAAATGCATAATAAATAAGAGCATATTAGTAAACTATGCACTTTAGCTTCCTTTTTAATATGGCAAGTGGACTCACTGCTCTAGAACACGCCGCCTAGGGGCGCCTACGCGGCGCATTTAGGCTCAGGACTTGGCGGCCTATGGTAGCTGCGCCTGTCCCCAAATCATTGGGGCCCTTTTCCGCCCATTCTGGCAAAATTTCGCCATGAAAATCATAGGTCAATGGCCGTTGACGGCTGCATAATTTGAAATTGATGTTTTTTCCCGGTCGGATTTCACACCGTAACTTTAATTTTACAAAATCAACTCTAACTCATCAATTTCAAAAAACCCCAATTTAAAACATAAAGCCTAATTTCAAAAAGCCATAATTTCTTCAATGTTTTGAGTGTATTAAACTTTAAAAATTTAGCTATAAACGTATGTATTTAGAATTAAAATTAAAAATTAATTTATATAATTTAAAAAATTATTTTTTATTAATAAAAACCGAGCTTGGACCAGGCTCAGGCTCAGGCTCGGGCTTTTTTGCCTAAGCCCGGCCCGAGCCCTAAAAAGCGCCCGCAGGCCGGGTCAGAGCTTTTCTGCCACCCCTACATCAAATTGACCCTCTATAAATCTTACTCATTACTCAAACAACATTTCTCTAAGATTAAATTGTCCAAATCACACCAAACCTTAAACCTAATTATGAAAATCCCCGATTTCCGATTAATTTCGGAGGACCCGGCTAGGCAACCCAGGCTCTGGGTCGCCACCCGACTAGCCCCTGGCGCGTTTTAGTATATTGAGTGGACTATAATTTGCCAAAAATAGAAACTCAGCCTAGGGGTGTTTATAGGGTCGGGTCAACCAGCGACCCGACGTGACCCGACCCGACTCGGGTTTAAAAAAAATTAAATTTCCATCCGACCCGACCCGAAATTTTCAGGTTGGGCAACGGGTTTGATACTAAAACCCCCTATAATATTTTTATTATTTTTCTAAAAAATTTATAATTTTTCTAAAAATTGTTATTTTTTTAAAATTTTTACTATTATTTCATTTGTTTATTACTTTTGTTGTATTAAAATTTTATATATAAGATAATTTTCGGATATAAAATAACTAATATTTATATTTCAAAATAATTAATTTATCAAAAAAAAATTGTGCGACCCGACCCGCACCCGATCGGGTTTCACCTCGACGTGACCCGACCCGATCGGGTCTTACAAAATTTAAAAAAAAACATGACCCGACCCGACCCGTTCCGTGAACACCCCTCTCAGCCAATCAAATAGGGACAGGGGGAATAAATAATTTTGGAACATTCTCACTTTCAAAAATTAGAAGCAGCAGTACTAATTCAGAATGACATATATAGCAAGTAATACTTACATTTCAGAGGAAGCATCAGGAATTTCGAGACCAGCTGCTTGTTCCTGTTAACGAAACTTATCATCAAATATCCATGACGGATAGATAATATTTGAGCTAACAAAATCAGGCAACCACATACCTCCTTTGAGTCAGAATCACCTCCAATAAACTCCCACCTCTCCCTTTTAAGATTCAAAATTTCTTCATCACCATCAACATACGAAACCTATGTAAGAATACAACAAAAAATAAGTACATTCCATGCAATAATTAAGAAAAAAAATTTGTTTTAAAAAAAAAATAGAAAAGAAAAAAATTACTTGGAAATAGAAACAAGTTTCCCGTGGTAGGAGAGAGGGAAAAGGAAAAAGTAGAGCAAAAACCAAAAGGTGTCACAAAAAGCCTTCAAATTAAGAAAGGACAGAGAAGTAGCATATGTAATGGATGTCTCACCTTATGCTTCTTTCTAACAGAGTCAAATGACTCGATAACACCTTCATAAAACCTGTAAAATAACAAGATAAAAAGGGGGAGAAATAACTTAGCATTTAAATTTCACCCCACCTTGGGACAGTACTAAGTAAGAAATAATCAAATAAATGCCTTTCAAAGAATAAATAAAATAAAATAAAACTTATAGAAACAAATGGCACAGGACACGCCATATATACCAATAACTAAGTCAGGTGAACAACAGATGCTTTAAGGATGCCTCATTTATGAAATATGCTGCAGCATTATAAATTTAATTAAGAAAGAGAATGAAGAATATGTGCCAATACTTACATGTGATCCATTGGCCACCAAACTTTAACCTTTGAACCAACCAGATTCTCACCAAGATCCTCAGTATCAGAAGCCTGACACAACAATCACTTCATAAGAAATCAATTAACAAAGTGACAAGGTTAATAGAAGACTTCAACCAAAAAGAATTACCACCTCTATAAGAAGACATAACTCCACTGATGATATCATCATGGACATAAACGGTATTGTCAACGAAAAGTATACAAATAATGAATCCCAGATAATAAGGAAAGAAAATTGCAAAGTCAAGCTGTATCATCATTAAGACTTTCATTTTTTTTTTATCATACAGAAGTATCAATAGCAATAAGTCAGACCATCAAGAGTTGACTCCCAACAGAAAAAGATATACAACTCAAACAAAATGCACATGCTTGTTGCCAACCAGCATTCATAGATATTCGAAGTAAAGAGGACTTTAGCTCCCTTAATAGCAACATATTGTACATTAGAAGGTTACCGTCATAAAATGCATATTTCCTAAATAATATTCCCCCACCAAGCAAACGACAAGTCGACAATAAGCAATCAAAATATCATAGAGCTAAACAAAAAAGAACAGGGCAGCAAAAAGAATCAAAATGAAATCAGGATCTAAGAGAATATTCTCTTTTTAAGATACAAACTAACTGTATCTAAGAGAACAGGGCAGCAGTGTTATTAAAGGCGCAAGGCGCACCGAGGCGCAAAGTGTTATTAAAGGCGCAGGGCGCACCGAGGCGCAAAAGGTCCCGAACGCCTGAGGCGCACGCCTCAAGGCGCAAGGCGCGCGCCTGAGGAATGTGAGGCGCATATTTGTATATATAATTTTTCATTGAAAGAGGAACATGTATATTCTTCTAATCATTTTGTTCGAGTATTTTTTAATATTTTGACCAAATTATGATAAGACATTTATAAATTATTGCACTCAATTAAATTTATATACATCACTATTTTCATAACTAAGTTGCTATAATAACTAAGATATTAATATTTACTTATATTGTCTTTTGTACAATTTTGTTATTGACTAATTTAATCTTTTGGTTAAAATTATGACCCCAATAATTATAAATGTATGATCTATTATTAATTATTATGGCAAACATTTGTATTTTACAAAATATAATTTTTTCTTATAATTTTTAATGATCCCAACAAAATATCTAAGAGTCATGTCAAAAGTAAATAAATTAAGTTAAATTATGAGATCTATTGTTATTATTCTTCTTTTTTTCTCTCTGTGTGCTGGAAAAAAACCCAAAAAAGTAAAAAAAAAAAAATGAGCTTTAATCAACGAAATCGGGTCAAAACCAAGATTTTTGGCATCAGGCGCCTAAGGTGCGCCTCACTCATTAGCATCAGGCGCGCGCCTCATCGCCTAGGCGCGCGCCTCATCGCTTGGGCGCGCGCCTGGACATGCAATGGCTGGCGCCTCTACCTAGACGAGCTTAACGCTGCAGGGCAGCAAACGGAAAAAAATAAATCTGGACCAAGTGAACATACTTTTTCCTTCCTTGGAGAACGCTTTCTCTTAGAATTTGACTTAGAAGTCGCTTCAAAGTGTTGTTCATCTTTGGTTGGTTTTGCAGATGCCTTTAGTGAAGAAACCATTTCCTAGACAAATATCAATGACAACAATTCTGCAGATTAATAGATTAAATTTGAGATAATTTAGGAACAATGGCATTAACAAGAGGAAAGGTTGCAATTAAGTAGTCAATTTGACAATACCTTATCGTCTTTTGTTGAGGATCTTGTTGCATCTTTTCTAGGAGTAGCTTTTTCCCGCCTTTTCTTATCTTGTAGTTGTTTCAAGGATGACTCATCCCCATTGTTACTGCTAGCATCAACCTTCTTGGATGACTGCTTCAGAAGTTTTGCTTCTAAATCACTAGAGGCACCACTTTCTTTCTTTGATATTTCTGCTGGAGTTTTATCCTCATTAGCAGACCCAGCAGGAACCTTTTTTCCCAAGCGTTTAATTGGTTTTGCTTCAGAATCACTAGTTCCTTCAGATGCTTTTTTGGGAACATCGTCGGCGGATGATGTACACTCTTTAAGCAAGACAGTCTTTTTCTTTGAACGGTCATGCCTTTGGGCACGACTTTCATTTGGAATGCCACCGCTTGGAGATGGAGAAGTGACAACCACGGATTCACCTTCTGTTGCTTGAGGGGATGAAAATTGATTGCCCGTCTCCTTGTCAATTTCCAAAGACACGCCCCCATAGCAGTTGGTTCCTCGTGAGATGAGCTGGGAACCTCCTTGTTATCACTTTTATGATTCAACACAACCTCAGTTTCCTTCTCACCATCAATTTGAGAACAGTCAGATGGTTCTTCCAATTTCATCAAAGAATTAGGTTTCTTTGCTTTCCCTTCGGAAGTTAGTTCGGGCTTATCTTCTGCACTTACAGCTTTATCAGTAACAGGAATATCAGTTTCTGCATTGGTTACTGTTTCAACACCTTTGGACTGATCAATAAGAATAACAGGCTCTTCTTTCTTCAATGAATTTGAATCTGCCAAAGACTCATCTTCTCCTGTCTGAGCAGTACCATTCATACCATTCATAATTGCTTTAGGAGATCTGATGTCGGCAGGATCAACTAGTTCTGTAGAAGCCGCATCTGTGACAATTACTTTGTCGACCTGATAATAATTGTAACAATTTATATATGACCAGTTCCAATTTTGAAATGCCCAGAACAGAAAAAGATGAAAATGATGGATTACATAAACAGCACAGATGATTAGGAGCTAGATCAAGAGACAGAAGAGAACAATAAAACTAATACAAAACAAAGAAATACCTGAGCTGCTTCATCCAGTGGTGCCTTCCTTGACTTGCTCTTGTCCTCATCAGTCTACAGAAAAATAAAACACCGTAAAATAATGAACACAATATCAAGTTTAAATCCACATCCAAAAGCAAATATAAATCAATGTCAGCAAATGAATTATTTGCAGGCTCTTTGGAAGAGATCACATGCACTAGAGAAATGCTAAATAGATGCACACAAAAGTTAGATATGGTCTCTTTTCACTCTTAAGATTTAAGAATTTTACCGTATGTTCATTAGAGACATGGACATCATTCTGCTCAACAGCAACAGATGCCTCCTGGCATATAGAAGCAAGTACTTCACTGTAATCATCCAAGAAATGCCTAAGGATCTTACTGCTTCTAACAAGTATGGTTTAACCTTTCCAGCACAACTTTGAAGTACTTTCTCCCCCAACTTCCGAGCAACAGGTAACACTTCCTGAAAAATTGTAAATTACATTAAGAAATCATGAAAATGAAGACAAAAATAGTAACGCAAATAATTATTTTTATGATATCAGACCTCATTGTCTTTTTTCACACAATCTAAGATAGGGGATAGTAGCTCTGGATGTATCTCTTCACTTTCTTCCAAGACAAGATTCATAATTGTCTCCATGGAAGAAAAGACATTCCAGGGTGGTCATCCCTTAAAAAGGACAAAAGGAACCATCAGAACATGTATCTCATATTTGCAAACTGGTGCTCTCAATTGTTCACCAATTATAGGTATTTATTAATCTAACATTTAAAAAATATACGATATAGTTCATACCTTATTGCCTCAAGAAAATGATGGAACATCTCAATAATCAGTGCATCACATTCTAGATCCAACATAACGACACACGACCTGACCTTGGCAACAGTTTCAAGGATTGAGGTTCTCTTAGCATACGAGCGACTGGATTTGTCAGACAAATTTTCAAAAGATGATACAATCAGCTGAAAGACTTCCTGTAAACAAACGCAAGTAAATAAAAAAGAACTGAGGAATGGTAAAGGCCAACAACATACATAAAAGCTGTGTAAAGATTGTTATGTCATACAACATACCTTCATCTGGTCATCATCATAAGGAGCATCGGGTGCAGATATTCTAGTTATCTCACTGATGCATGAGGCAACTGCAACTTTCACATCAACGTGTGAATGCCTGAAGAGTTGATCTGCAATCAATGCTTTTTGCGATGGAGAGATTGAATTTTGCATCGATTTGGTAGGTGATTGTTCCACTCTTGACAGATAACTCTCAACTTGCTACAATCAGAAGGAGAAAGAAAAGGCAGAGAATTATGTGAAGTCATTCGGATATGGATGAAAATGAAACCAACTCTAGCTTCATTTTTAAAAAAGCAACATTTACAGAAGAGTTTGTAAATAGACATTTAAACCTCCTATGTAATAAAAGCACAATGATAGAATAGGTACACCATTAGTTGTTCACAATAATTTCAATCAATCCGTATCTGGGAAAGTTCACAACCAAATCAACTGATCCGACACCATCAGTTGTTCACAATAATTTCAATCAATCTGTATCTGCCATCTGGTCAAGTTCACTACCAAATCTACTGATCCCTTCAACTATAACCCCTCCACCCCGGAAAAAGCAACGACAATAAATTAGTCATTAAATATTTTCTCTTTTCACACAGCTCACAGCTTCAATGCAATTAATTAAGGTAAATGAAGTCAGATATGTAAGCCGGCAATCAATTTTATTATTTCTGGAAACCGCCCATTCAAAAGCTATCTTGTCACCAGATACTGATACCACACGTCATCTGTGTTTAATTAACTATGCAACCATGATGGATAGTCTTAATTATATCATTCAACACTGACATCAAACCAAACAGTGATATATAAGTGGGTTTGTATTTAATAAAGAATCTAAAATCTTTTCTGTACATAGAAAGAGGAACCATTCATGAACCCATATAATTTAAATTTGAGCGTGCATATTTAAATATATGAGATCACTTCCCAACATAGAAAGAAGATGCCAGTTCATGAACTCAGGGCGCGCAGATTTAAATCTTATGAGAACTTCCCAGAAGTCCACTAGCACAAATGAAGTTAATGAACTCTTTTAAACGAAATTCAAAACAAATGAACTCTTTTAAACGAAATTCAAAACAAACTTGTTCAACAAGTCTGTCATAATATCAACAGGGAAAACAAAAAACAGAAACAAAGGACACTTGTTTACACAAGCAGCGTTTTCAGCCATGAGTATTGCAATCCACAAAGTTCCACAAGTTATCAATTCAACAAACCCATAAAGCAGTACAATCATAAACACTGCCCTCGGTAGCGCTACGCTCACTCAACTGATAAACTTTGATAAAATTAACAACGTAAATTAAATACAAATCAAAAGTAAAAAATAACGACACTCAACATGCATACATAAGCTTCACCAAAACTAAAAGAAATTAAATCATAAATATTTTTTTAAAAATAAAAACTAATAAAACAAACAATATGCATGAATTAAATTTTGAAAATAAGATAAATATATGGAGTAAGCTTACATCAAGAAGAGAAAGGAGTTCATCAACGGAATCCGGAGGTTCTAGAAGCTTATTTCCGGCGTCCACGAGCTGCTGCTCAAGCTCCTATCAGGCGAAGCCATAGTTACTCTCTGCAAAAAAAAAAAAAAAAAGATCCTTCGATTTCCAACGCTCGAGCTTCGATTTCACACCATTGAACCTCAGGAACCGACGCGGAAACGAAGATTTGAGAGCGAGATTCGAACGATAAATTTAGAGAGAGAAAGAAAGATAGGGTTTCTTTTGTTTTTGTTTTTTTTAGAGAGAGAATATGAGCGAGTATAAATTTTATTTTTTTAATTTCGGTAGATTGTGAAAATAAAATATTTATAAGTAAAAAAATACAATACAACTGGATCTTTTTTTAATATATACTTTTTAGGAGGGGGTGTTTTGGTAAATGTACTTCAATCATTATGATTATTTTTTTTTTTTTGAAAGGCTTCAGTTATTATTTATTCGGGCGCTTTAAAGGAGAATCCAGCGAAGCCTTGCGCGGATTTTTCCGTGTTTATGACCTCGAGTTAAATTGGAGTTTCAAATCCGCTTTGGAATTTCATGATCATGACTGTGGGTCCACGTGGACGTACACTTGACCGCTAGATTTTCATGATTTTAAATCGGCCTCTTTTTATTTTTCTAATTTTGAGATATCATATTTTCCAAATAAGGGCATTCGCATTACAATATTTACCTGATAAACAATGAAAAACCCATATGAATAAAAACCACAAATTTCTTTAAAGGGCTCACATTTAACGGTAGCAATAGGTCGGGCCTGGCACGAGTTTTGATAAGTCTGATCCGAGCGTGGTAATTATTTTTTTGTTCTGGTCTCGGAAAAAGTCGGGCCCAACTCGGGCAGAGCTTTATCCAACCCGGTTTTTTATTATTAAAAAATTAAATATATTTTTAATTAATTATATAAATATTTATATATATACAATTTATTATATAAATATACATATATAAAATATTTTTTAAGCCCGGGCAGGGCCGGACGCCGGCTTAATGTGCTAGACCCGGCTCGGGCCCGAGCTCGAGCCAGGCCTCTACTTCTCGGGCCCGACCCGAGATTTTTTACCCCCGGAAAGGCCGGCCCGGGCCCGAATTTTTTTGCCACCCTTACTCACATTTTGTGCGAGTTGAGCATATATTTTAGGTATTAATCTTGTAAATACCTGAATTTTTTCTGTTTTATAATATAAATAAGACAATTGATTATACGTAATATTTATACTTAATTATTTTTTCTCAATTCTTAAATAATATTTCAAATTTACTGTGTAAAAGCTAATAGTCAAAGTCTGCATCTTGAATTACTGTAAATAATAAAAAATTAATGAAATAAAAAAAATAAAAAAAAAAATAACAAATAAGATAGACTCGAAATCCAAAAAATTGGCTAAATTTTGTGGACAACTATTATTTAGGTTTTTTATTTTAATAGAATATTATATTTTATATTGTAATAAGTTTTTTGTTTCAATAATTTATTATTTTAATTTTATAATTCAATGATAAAAAATATTAATTGCAGAGACTATATGTGTAGACGCTGATTTTCGCCCGACGTCTACAATCGAGATTTCGTAAAGAGGGGCACTGGCGATCCTGTAAAACAAAGAAGTATGGTGAGCGTGGAGGGTCTACCCACCGGTGTGGTGGATGCCGTAGGCACTCCGACGCCCAAGTCAGTGATGGTAGTGAGGTGCAAAAGTCGTAGAATGAGGAGCAAGATCAGATGTTACCTTGGTCCTTGTAGACTGTAGTGGTGATGAGAGCAATGGAGAAAGTATCGTTCAACAGTGGGTCGAAGTGCTTGAGGTTGAATGCCCCCCCTCAGGGAGCCTCGTTTCCTATATATACATGCTCATCTAACGTGTGCCTTTATTGCCCTTTGATTGCTCGTCCGTTGGATCATGATAATGATCGACTTCATAAGGTGCAATTACTGCATTTTGCCCATTGTAGGCTGGAACGGATGAGTCATGAATGGTGTTTATGAGTCTGGGCGTTATGTGGACTGGCGTGGGGTGAGCCCCGATTATGGTTTGGGCACGTGGTATTTCACTGGGTCTGGGCTTGTGAATCTCTGGGCCTCTATATACTTCAAACCTTGGGGCTTCCTTTTGAGGTGGAAACTTGGGCCGAGGTCTTATGTTGGGGAGTCTGAGGTGCGTTCAGTATTGGGCCTGAAGCAAAAGGACGAAATTCCCCCTGAACTAAATTTGGGTCGTACAGTTTGTCCCCTACTCTTTAAGTCAAGGAATCATTGGCTTGGAGAGTACTTGACATGTGTGTCACCTGGGACGAGGCCATAGTATGTAGGTGTACTGGAATGTTGATGCTGGCTATTGATTGAACCGAACGAATGTCAAGTTATGAACTTGATTCTACGAGAGCCATTGGGGAAGTACCCAGTCGATTGAACCAGATGGTGGTCGGGATAATGAACTTGACTCTACCGGAGCATTGGGGAAGTACCCAGTCGTCCGAGCCAGATATTGGTCGGGATAATGAACTTGACTCTACCAGAGCCATTGGGGAAGTACGCAATCGATTGAACCAGATGAAGGTCAGGATATAAGTCATACGACATACGTATTCCATGTCTACAACTTAATTCGACATGAGTCCATGGGGGATGTCCCCGGTCGACTGATCTAGATGAAGATTCATGATATAATTCATATCACATGTGTAATCCATGTCTAAAAACTTAACTCGACATGAGTTCATATGAGATGTCCCCGGTCAACTGGACTTAATGAGGTCATATAGACATTCATTCATTTGGTATCGAAGAGGGACCAAACTGAGGCTACATGTCGTGTGGATCAGAGGAAGGTCCATGAACTGAACTTGATTTTATTATGAGCCAATTGGGGAGTGTTCCCGTCGACTGGACTTGATGAGGCCAGGAAGACATTCGCCTGTTTGGTATCAAAGAGGGACCAATCCGAGTCTACATGTCGTCTGGACCAGAAGAAGGTCCATGGACTATACTTGACTCCATCACGAGGTAATTGGGGAGTGTTCCCGTCGACTGGACCTGATGAAGTCCAAGAAGACATTTACTTATTTGGTATCGAGGAGGGACCAAACCGAGTCTACATATCATGTGGACCAGAAGAAGGTCCATAAACTAAATTTGACTCCATCACGAGACAATTAGGGAGTGTTCCTGTCGACTGGACCTGATGAAGTCCAGGAAGACATTTACTCATTTGGTATCGATGAGGGACCAAACCGAGTCAACATATCGTGTGGACTAGAAGAAGGTCCATGAACTAAACTTGACTTCATCACGAGCCAATTGGGGAGTGTTCCTGTCGACTGAACCTGATGAATGTCAGAAAGGCATTCACTCATTTGATATCTAAGAGGGACCAAACCAAGTCTACATGTCGTTCGGACTAGAAGAAGGTCCAGGTATTGAACTTGACTATACATGAGTCATGGGGAAGGTTCTCAGTCGACTGAACCAGATGAAGGTCATGATAATTCCCATACTACGAGTCAAGAGACCAGAGGAGTCTTCAATTTCATTTGGACTGGATGAAGGCCAGGTCTCGGACTTGACTTTACATGAGCCATGGGGAATGTCCCTAGTCGACTGAACCTGGTGAAGGTCATAAAGGAGTCTCCACTCCAATAGACCTGATGGAGGTCCAGATGAAAGTCTAAGGAAGTCTACGGTCAACTGCACCTAATGAATGTCTATAAGAGAATATAAACTATTAGACCTGATGAAGGTCCAAGAGAGTCTTTACTCTATTAGCTTTGACGGAGTTCCAATATAGTTTTCACTCTACCTGACATGATGAAGATCCATGAGGGTTCTCACTTCTCATTCCACTAGACCTGATGAAGGTCATGATTGTCTTCATTCTACTGGACTTAATGAAAGCCCAAATGAGTCTACGAGACCTAATAAAGGTTCAAAAGACTATTGTCGACTGGTCTAATGAAGGTCGAGGAAGCTATCGTCTACTCGACCTAATGAATGTCAATAATAATCTTATTCCTCAGTCTACCAGACCTAATAAGGGTCCAATAGACTATGGTTGACTGGACCTAATGAAGGTCCAAGAGTCTTCACTCTGCTATACCTGATGAAGACACATATGAGTCTACACTCCTACTGGCCTAATGGAGGTATATGGGAGCCTACAGTCGACTGAACTTGATAAAGATCTAAGAAAGTCTTCACTCCACTATACCTGATGAAGTTACATATGAGTCTACACTATTTCTGGCCTAATGGAGGTACATGGGAGCCTACAGTCGAATGGACTTGATAAAAATCCAAGAAAGTCTTCACTCCACTATACCTGATGAAGTTACATGGGAGTTTGACCTGACACAGGTACGATTGAGTCTACAGTTGATTGAACCCGATGAAGGTCCAAGAAAGTCTCCACTCCACTACACCTAATGAAGGTACATGGGAGCCTATACTCCACCATACCATATGAAGGTACATGAGAGTCTACAGTGGATTGGACCTAATGAAGGTCCAAAAAAGTCTTCACTCCACTACACCTAATGAAGGTATATGAGAGCTTACACTCCACCATACCATATGAAGGTACATGAGAGTCTACAGTCGATTGGACCTGATGAAGGGTCAAGAAAGTCTTCACTTCACTATACCTAATGAATGTATATGAGAGTCTTACACTCCACCATACCATATGAAGGTACATGGGAGTCTACAGTCGATTGAACCTGATGAAGGTCCAAGAATATCTCCACCATACCATATGAAGATACATAGAATTCTACACTCTACAAGACCTTATTAAGGTATTGAGACTACGGTCGACTGAACCTGATGAGGGTCCAATAGAGGCTGCAGCCGACTAGACCTGATGAAGACCTACGAGACTACGGTCGACTAGACCCGATAAAGGTCCAAGTGGGTCTCCACTTCTCACTCCATTAGATTTGATGAAGGTCCATGAGAGTCTTATGTCGACTGGAACTAATAAAGGTCTATGAGGGTCTTCATTCCTCATTCTACAATCCTCACTCTACAAGACCTGACAAAGGTCAGTGAGGGTCTACGGTCGAATGAAGTCTATACTTGATGGCAATCCATCTATGTAGTATAGGAAATATGACAATCCTTTCATGTAGGATCGAATGAAACCTCAGCCAAATACTTAGCCTTCATTAATGTCATGTCGAATGACACATTTGCCTCAATCTGTACACATATATGAGATCCACAACAAGTCTCAGGCTACACACATGTAGATGTTGAATGGGAGGCACATCAAACCTCAAGCTATTCACGCTTGGGATCCATAACAAGTCCCAATCTACGCACATGTAGATGTCGAATGGGATATCCATAACAATTACTAAACTATATGTTGTAATGTCGACTGGGACACCCATAACAAGTCCCAAAAATTGTAATGTCAACTAAGACATCTATTACAAGTCCCAAGCCACACATTGATGTCGACTGGGACATCCATAATAATTATCAAGCTACATATTGTAATGTCGGCTACGACATCCTCAACCAATGCCAAACAACACACCAATGTCGAATGAGACATCCTTAACAAGTCTCATGCCTTACTAATTTCGACTGAGACATTCTTAAAAAGTGTAAGCCATACCTGGTAATGTCGACTGGGATGTCCACGCCAAGTCTTCATTAGAATATAGTCGACTGGGACTTCTTTCTCATGCCAAGTACATTGCTTGATCATACTGGGGAAAAATGGTTCCACTGAAGGGACGCGCCTTGTTCATTCCCATGTTGTTTGAAAGAGACGACAATCCAACCATGTAGTATGGAGTTGAAGGCAATCCATACATGTCATCTTGTAATATGGAGAATATGATAATCTTTCCATGTAGTCTGGAATAGATGACAATTCATCTATGCCTTTCGTGCAGTCTGGAGGAGATGTTAAACCTTTCATGTCTTCTGAAGTGGATGATATTCCATTCATGTTGTCTGGAGAATATGACAATCTTTACATGTAGTGAGGGGTTGATAATGATCATTCTACGTAGTCTGGAGGATACAATCAATTTTCCATGTCATTGGGAGCTGATGATTTATAGGAAAGAAGTGTCTGATGTTATCTCGACTTGGCTTTTCCTTATTGGTAGTCTGACTTCATGTAGATCGGAGAGAATTTCTCTTTTGAACTTTTTCATTTCCTTTCGCATGGAAGAGGTGACTTATTGTGATCGGTCGACTGGAGAAATATGACTTCTTTTTTGGTGATTTAATGGATGGTCGTCTAATGGTGGATTATCACTTCCCTCATTGTTGAATGCTTCTAAGAGATAAGGTCAGATTATTCGGATTGTTGCGGTGACCCGTAGCCTCGGGCCTTTGGGAGGTTGAAGAAATGTGCTTCAATGTTCGTAATTATCTTTGGAGGATGGCTAATTTGGTGATCATAAGATTTGGAGTCTGCTCGTTGCGTGACGCTATATTAGTATGGGTGTTTGAAAGGATCGTAGATGAAGAGATCTTTGTATGCTATGAATCGATAGGGCTCCACGGTGGGCGCCAAACTGTATAAGCTGATTTTCGCCCGACGTCTACAATCGAGATTTCGTAAAGAGGGGCACTGGCGATCCTGCAAAACAAAGAACTAGGGTGAGCGTGGAGGGTCTACCCACCGGTGTGGTGGATGCCGTAGGCACTCCGACGCCCAAGTCAGTGATGGTAGTGAGGTGCAAAAGTCATAAAAGGAGAAGCAAGGTCAGATGTTACCTTGGTCCCTGTAGACTGCCGTGAGGGTGGTAGGTGGGTGGTGATGAGAGCAATGGAGAAAGTATCGTTCAACAGTGGGTCGAAGTGCTTGAGGTTGAATGTCTCCCCCCCTCAGGGAGCCTCGTTTCCTATATATACATGCTCCTGTAATATGTGCCTTTATTGCCCTTTGATTGCTCATCTGTTGGATCATGATAATGGTCGACTTCATGAGGTGCAATTACTGCATTTTGCCCGTTGTAGGCTGGAACGGATGGGTCATGAATGATGTTTATGAGTCTGAGCATTATGTGGACTGGCGTAGGGTGAGCCCCGATTATGGTTTGGGCATGTGGTATTTCACTGGGTCCGGGCTTGTGAATCTATGAGCCTCTATATACTTCAAACCTTGGGGCTTCCTTTTGAGGTGGAAGCTTGGGCCGGGGTCTTATGTTGGGGAGTCTGAGGTGCGTTTAGTATTGGGCCTGAAGCAAAAGGACGAAATTGCCCCTGGATTAAATTTGGCCCGTACAATATGTCACATATATTTTTTTATTTTAAGAAGATTATAATATATTTTTCTTATTATAATACGTAATAAAAAAATAATTGTATAGATTAGGATCATGTGACGCTATTATAAAACTTAAAATATTTAACTTATATATATATATATATATATATATATATATATATATATATATATATATATATATATATATATATATATTATATATATATATATATATATATATGAAAATCTTCCAGTTTTTATGACCGAACGAAATTCGAACGCTAATCAGCACTATTTGACACTGTTTTGGCAATGTTTAACACTGTTTTGTGTTATCGTTTAGCATATCCGAAAGAAGTTCGAATTGTAATGACCGGACCGAAAGACGACTTTATATATATATATAATTCTTTGTCGAATTATTTATGATATTATTGAAAAATTAATCAGATATTATAATATGTTTTCTTGTTATAATAAGGTTCTAATTTTAAGAAATTTATTAATTTAATTTTATATTTTAATATATTTTTTAATTATAATAAGATTAAAAAATATGTTATTATTATAATACAATTCTTCTTATAATTATAATATGTATTTTTTATTATAATAAATGTTTTATTTAATCCAAAATTAATAGAAAATATATTTTAATTTTATAATTTAATAATGAAAATTAATTGTAAATGTTAATTATGGAGATTAAGTGTGTCGCGTATGTTTTTTTGTTTCAGTAAGAGATTATAGTATATTTTCTTATTATAAAAGGTTTCTTTATTTTAATTTTATAATTTTTTAACAATAAAATAAATATTAATTAATGAATTAAATTTAAAATATTATTAATTAAATTATATATTTTCTTACTTTAATAGCAGATTATGTTTTTATATTGTAACATGTTTCTTATGTTAATAATTTATTATTTTAATTTTATAATTTAATAATAAAATTTAATTGTAGAGATATGTTAATTTTATAATTTCCCAATCCCAAAAATTAATTGTAAATTTATATTAATTGTAGATAATTTAATAGTGTTTTTTATAGGATATTCTAATATTTTTTATTGTTAAAATATCTTATTTTTAATAAATAATTAATTTAATTTTATAACTATAATATGAAATCGGCATGTGGCGCAATGAAGAGGCTTAAAAATGTTTAACTTATATATACATTATTTGTTGAATTATCTGTGATAATATTCAAAAATTAATCTGATTGTATAATATATTTTCTTAATATAATATATTTTTATAATATGTAATTTTATTGTGATATGTATTTTATTTAATAAAATATTAATTATAAATATATTTTAATTTAATAATTTAATAAAAAAATTAATGATTGAGATTAAGTGCCACGTATTTTTTTTATTTCAATGAGAGATTGTACTATGTTTTCGTATTATAATAGGTTTCTTTATTTAATTTTATGATAATTAATTAAATTTTTTAAATTATTGTTTCTTATTTTAATAGTAGATTATGTTTTTATATTATAATAGGTTTCTTATGTTGTCATTCAGGATCTCACCTTGAGGTATTGAGTTCGAATCCAGGTGGTGTGTTTATTGTAAGAGCTTGAGATGGCTAGGGATTTTACCCGCTTCGCCTAGGCCTAAAATGAGTGATTTGGCGGTGAGGTTTCCAACGATTTCAAAAAAAAAAGTTTCTTATGTTAATAATTTATTATTTTAATTTTATAATTTAATATAAAATAATAATTTATAAAGATAGGTTAATTTTAGATAATTTAATAGCTTTTTTATTTTAATAAGATACTATAATATGTTTTCTTGTTACAATAGAATTCTTATAAAATTATAATATGTACTTTTATTGTAATATATATTTTTATTTAATAGATTTATTAATTAATTTTATAACTTTAATATAAAGCTGTCACGTAGCTCGATGAGGAAGCTTAAAAATATTTAACTTATATATACTAGATATTGCCCGTGCCTATTGCGGAATTTATTGCATGATCTACAATTGTCATTTTAGAGAGATTATATAATGAAATAATTTTAACCTACAATTGTCATTTTCTGAGAGATTTTATAATGAAATGATTTTATTTTTTAATTTGTTTGGTAACCTACAATTGTTACTTTCAGAGAGATTTTATAGTAAAATGATTATGTATCTGTCATTAAATTATAATCAAAAGATATGAGCTGCCAATTAAGCCACATAAACAAAGATATTTGGATATATTATCTCTCTTAATCCTAACCATTCGTTACATTCACTTTCACTCATTAAATGACACATACTATTGTACTTTATAATATATTTTGTTGGAGTTAATGCTTGGATTGTCAATCCAAATTGTATATTTTATTATTTAATAATAAAATAACTACATTTTCATTTCATACTTTATTAATGGTATTGTCATTATGGGTATTAGACTGATATATAGATATGCTAAGAATAACACCTTAGAATAGTCTTGCAGTAATACTGGACACTAGATGGTCCGACATTGAGATAGTATTACTATTATAAACTATTCTTAAAGTAAATATTTCTAGTCGTTGGTTTTGGAATACGATCTAATTCCTATAACTTATAAGACTAACACAAATCGTATATTGGAATTGGAGTTCCAATGGTTTAACTCGATGTACCATGAGTTTTGGAAATTCGTATAGGCGTGTGTGTATTGGTTGGACCAAATACTGAATGACTCACAGATGATTCATAATAGTTGGAAGTACACATGTAACATCCCCAATCCGGAAGATGCTACAGGCAAGGAATAGACTGTATTATCCCCATGAGCCTCTAACATTCTAACAATATTAAACTCATCTTATGTAAGAACTTTTGCAAGGGACCTATTCCCAACTCAACATCAAGTTCTCTTAATGTTTTACAGACTAAAAACTTGAATTCATTACGTAACTCAACTTTAAAAATAAACTCTTATAAGTTTTTAGATGAATATTCTTTACTAACAACTATATGATGCATAACTTTTACTGACACTGACTTGACTGACTCTGATTCAACCTGGTGGACTCAATATCCCAATGACTGCCTTCAACTGCCTTCAGTATCCATTCTCTCGAACTCATCCTCTGGGTATTCCTGCAAAACAAAGAAACTGATGGTGGGGGTTAGACCATTATATGATCTAAGTGAGTGGACGTGAACTGAAATACTATTATAAAAATATTAGGTTCTTAAGGCTAAAGTTAAAGAAATAACTTTATACAAAAACTCTTTTCTGTCTGAAAGCTCTGGGTTTATTCTGAAAATCTCTTCTAAACTTTTTTCAGTAAAACTTATCTTTTCTGTAAACTTCCTATAAAACTGTTGTTTTCTGAAAACTTTCTTTTCTAAGAACCTTTATGAAAACTGTGTCTGGAAGCTATTTCTGAAATCTGTAACTATCTTTGAAAACCTGACGTATGGGGGCGTTACATATCGTCGTCCCCCCATACGCCTAACTAGAGTCAGGAATGCAAATCCATGACTTTGGGGCGTTACGTATCGTCGTCCCCCAAAACATGCCACTCATGTCCTTGAAACTAGTGGTCTTGGAGCGTTACGTATCACCGTCCCCAAGCCACTGAACTAGAACTTGGGGTGCAGATCTATGCTACCCTCCAAGATTTGAAACTAGGATCTAGGGGCATCTGTCTGTTAGACAATTATGACTCATAGCGTCACTATTTGTAAAAGACATTGTGGTTTTGTACAAATTAATTATGTGACAATGGAAATTGCATTTTATCATTTTATAATTTGATTACTTTTATATATAAATGATAAAAGTCCTTATGATTAGTTCCGAATTGATAAGATATGAGACAGTATCAATCCATAACGGTTTAATCATTAAATATCCATAGTCGTAGTATTATGGAGACTGGACATCGATAATGCAGAATAGACTAGTATTGCACTTGTGAGTGTTATGGAATGGTAGTTCTCATATATTTAAGTATAGGATACTTATGCAAGTGCGGTATGAGGTTGTGTTTACCGATGGTACGGAAACAGCTTCACTCTAAATAGACTCCACGGAATCCCATTGGTAGTATGACTATCTGTCTATGGGAATCCGCATCAGGGTAGGTGTATTTGGTCTTAACTTGAGACTTATATCCCTAGTACTCGCGACAATCAATACGCTTTGGTTTTGGTCGTCCAGGACTTTAACAGGTTCTGTGTACGCCTCTTCTAGGTTTATTGAGAATCGTAGTGTATTGGATGTGATGTCAAGACGGAAGTATCACTTCAGTCATATGGAGATGATGATCACACTGGGATACAAAACTAGTGCTCTAATGTGTTGCAACCATCGGAATAATATGACAAGGTCATGATTATCCGATTAAAGAGACTAGTTGCTCGTGGTCCGATATATGCTTTGTACGAGGCAGACACTATTCCAGCCCCAGACCTAGCATGTGACATCCGATACTGGATCGCAATACGTAATACTCTGTATACTACGTCTGAAAAAGATTATATATTCCATTAAGAATATTTCTGGAGAATTGGGTAGGCACGTCGCTTTGCTAGAAGCCAACCATGTCTCGTAAATCGGTAAAAACGTAGTACGAGGTACGTACATATTCAGATAGTCCGACGACCGGATTTACTGCCAACATATCCAGGGATCTCTTGGGTCGCTTCCCGAAGATTCACCGATGACGTATGATTCGAACATAATTAATCTGGAATTAACTATGGAGAGATTTTATCTAGGATAAAATACTATTTGAAGAGAGAGAAAGATTAATTCGGAATTAATCGATAAAATAATATATTCGATATATTAAACGAAATTAGATTTCGATGCAGAATTAAAATTAGATTTTAATTCGGGCAAACAGATTAATTTAGAATTAATTCGCTAGCGACATGAATAGTAATTTTGCTTGGCATTATTATTTAATTAAATTTGATTTAATTACGTCGCAATAAAAAATTCGTTAATTCAGAATTAGCAAACCTGAGCCCGAGAGTGTTTGTGGGCCTACTCGGATTTTGAATCAAGTGGGGCTCATAAGTCACATCACCACTCACATCACCTAGTCACTTTATGTTGATGGGTTTTGGTGAAGTTGGTGATTACTTGTCTTACACACTTTGCAAAGATGATGGCTTAATAGACTTATACCAAATGTTTGGTATTTGATTATTAGATTTTTGAAATCAAAATTAACAAGTCAACACACACACATCACTCTCCCATTCATGCCACTTTGAAGAAAATTTACTCTCTCCAATTTCTTCCATTGCCGTGAGCTTAAGGAGGAAGAAGAAGATTTGTTGCAAATCATCTAAGGCTAGCACCAACAAGGAATCATTCAAAGGTGATAGGGAAACCAATGTGAGAGCTTGGAATCCTCTCAAAGCTTCGAGCTTGTTCATCTTCAACAAATTGGGACCTTGGCCGTGACCTTTAAAGAGCAAATTTTCAATTTGACGCCTCATAAATCCGTTCAATGTAAGTGTGATTCCGCCGTACGTCATTTTGTATTCACATGTTTTATGTTTAAAGTGATCTTGGGAATGCCTTAGAAAACAACAATGGTATCATGGAGCCTAATTTGAGCATGAAATTTGATTAGGGTTCTTAATATGAAATTTGGGTATTTTTGATTTGAGCATGTTTTGACCAAATTGATTGTTTGAGCATGCTTGTATATGAATGACTTGGAGTTATATATGATCAATTTTATGAAAAGTTGATTGGATCAATTTGTTGCCCAAATCTTGGCTTGGCCGAATGCTTATGTTGCCCTAACTCATGGTATTTTTTGTTCTTTTGATCATTGGATGAGTTTAAAAACAAGGGAAAGTTGATTTGTAATTCAATTGGATTGAAAACGAAATTGAATTAATAAACCCACCAATACCGTGAGCTTCAAAGCATGAAATGAGATGATTTTTTTTAATCAATTATGTTAGACCTGTATTGATGATGATTAAGCATGATTAATGGATTAGATTAGTATTTTGGAAATGTTAATTTAATAGTTAATCATGATTATACACTTTAATTTATTAAATTGTGAATTTTGAAAAATTAGAATTTAATAAATTGGGCTTAATTTAGAATTGGGCTTTAATTGTTGTATTTGGGCCTAATGGGCTTGGTTGGTCCAAGTTGGTTTAAGTTGGATTGGATCCAAATTGGGCCTAAACCATTCCATTAAGTCCAAATATAACTAATGGACCTTTTAATGTTTAATTGGGCCTAATGGGCCTAAATTGGTTTCTTGGCAAATAAGGGTGATTCCTTGATTGGGCTTTGGTATTTGGGTTTGACCCATATTGACCAAAGTCCAAGCCTTAAGAAATTAATTAAGAGCCCATTGGACTTTAATTAAACTAAATTGGATGTTAATTGGGCTTTGAGACGCATTAAGATTAGATTTGAAATTTAAGTCGTAAAAGTGCATTAGAAAGTATAGTTATTTAATTTGAAATTAAATATAGAATTAGTATTGAATACGAATTAAATTAGATTTTAATTGTAGTTCGATATAATTCAAGAATTCATACTTCGAGTACTTATTCTCAAACGAGTTGGACTCGCGCAAATCAAATCGTTGTTTGAACATTGGATGATCACTTAATTCAAAGATTAATTAATTAGATTAGATTGATTGAATAACATGCTTTGTGTGAATACATGGATGTGTTGAATGAATAATGCATATCGGATGGATATTAAAAGGGAAAGGGCAATTTTGGAAATTGTTGTAAATTTAGAATTTATTAAATTGGACCTGCGTGTCCAGCCTTATCTCTCGATTCTTTGTAATTCTCTTCTCACCTAATTCCCCTCAATGTTAATGAGGTTTCTTTAATTGTATTTTGTAATTAGGTAGAAGTTAGAATAGTGCTAGCCGGGGAGAGGAAATGAAGTGATTTGTTCTAGGAATAATTTGTGAGATATCCATCCATATATCATTATTAATTTATTTTCTGCGCCTTATTATGCTTTTATAATGCATGCTTAAGGGTGTATGATGAGACCTAACAAAGATAATAAATTGGTTGCCAATTTACGCGAAAAACCCTCAATACATATTAAGCGTTTTCCTTCCATTGAGTTATTCTTACTCAAGATCCAAGATTGGCACTGGTTTGTTGGCCAAAGTCAAGACCTTTGTCCATCGCGAATGTGTTTGAATCATGAAGGCTTTGTTGCATATCGTGTGTCTTGTCCAAGTTATGATTTGTTGGCCAAAGTCAAGATCACTTCTTGTCCATCGACATCGATTACGAAGCTTTCCAAAGTCAATGGGTCCCGCTTAACTGGAATCATTAAGCTTGTTGTCCCAAAGCCAAGGCTTAGTTGATTCAGAGGAAATATGTTAGGAAAATATATTGGATATATTAGCATATATATTGTATATATGTTTCGGACTTGGAGGTCCACCTACCGGATCTAGGAATTGGATGAGATCCAATTGATCTTAGAGATCTACATAGTTAAATATCATACAACTTGTTGGCCAAAGTGAAGGTTGTGTGTTATTTAACGGGATCCTAGCCCACTAGGAAACTAGGTTTCCCGAGTACTCAACAGAGGGTTAGAGGCTCGCCGAAAAATAATGGGAGGCTAGTATTGAATTTGCAATTTCGTTCAAATACTTAGCTTTACGCACTTTTAAATTTTTTCGTCAATTATTCTATTAGTTGGACTAATAAATTATTATTTTTCTTGTAACAGTTAGACTGTACCCATACATTGTTAATTGGATAGTTGGACTATCGCAACTAAAATAACGGGAAAGAAAAGTGTCAGAGACATTATCATGGGAGAGAATGTTTTTAATGGCACCAACTTTTCTAACTGGGAAATGAATCTCAGGATTGTCCTGGGATCCGAGAAGTTGATCTATACAATAGAGAGACCTCTTGGGCCGAAGCCTGGACCTGATCAGTTGTTTGAGCTAGAGCTTTGGAAAACTCATAGCGATGACAACTCTACTGCTTAGTCCATTATGCTTGTTGCTATGACTCAACAATTCCGTCAAAAGAACAAGGGATTGGATCCCTATAACATGTTGGCGAAGTTGCATGATCTCCACTGATCTAATCTTAGATCTCAAATATATGAGTTGCAGAAGAAGCTCTTCCGCACTCACATGTTAGAGGGTACATCTGTTGAGCACCATGTGCCATAGATGATTGCTGATATTGAGCAGCTGGCTCAGATGGGCATTGTCTTCGAGGCTGAGACTTCTATAGATTTGATCTTGCACTCTCTCCCCGACACTTGGAGTGGGTTCATCATGAACTATAATATGTTGAACCAAGATGATACTCTTGGAGAGTTAATGTCCATTCTGAAAGAAGCTGAAAAGGAGCTTCTAAAGGGTAAGAAGCGTGAGGCGCACTTCACTTCGACATCTCAGACTCCGAGGCTTGGCCCAAGGCGACTGGAGGTGTGAAGAAGAAGAAGCATAAGAAGAAGGACAAGGTCAAATCGTCAAAGGGTTCTGGGAAACCCAAGGACAAATCCCAAGATGTATGTCTGCAGTGCGGGAAGCGGGGTCACTGGAAGCATGACTGTCGCGAGTACAAGGCGCACATGAAGGAAATCAAAGCGAGCAAGGCACCGGCTTCAGGTATTTTTGTTATAGAAATAAATATGTCTACTACTAGTTTTAAAAATTGGATTTTTGATTCTGGTTGTGGTACTCATATATGTACTGATGTGCATGATCTGCGGATTAGCAGAAGACTGGCCTAAGGAAAGATTGACCTCCGCGTTGGAAATGAGACTCGAGTTTCCGTTTTGGCCGTGGGCACTTATGTTTTAGAATTGCCCTCAGGGCATGTACTTGAACTTATAAACTGTTATTTTGTACCTAGTTTGACTAGGAATATTATTTTTATATCTATGTTAGCCCAATGCGGGTATACTTTTGTATTTAGAAACACTGAGTGTTTTATGTATAAAAATGATATGGAAATTTGCACAGCTGATGCAAATAATGGTCTTTATATTTTGAATATTAATCAATCTCAAACATATAATGTAACAAACAAAAGGCTTAAAGTAAGTAACAAAGATGAAACTTATATGTGGCATTGTCGTCTAGGACACATAAACAAGACACGAATATCCACACTTTCGAAGATTGGGTACTTGGATAGATTTGATCCAAATTCATATGACGTCTGCGAATCTTGTTTATTAGGCAAAATGCCTAAATCACCTTTTAGCGGTAAAAGATGCACGTGCCACTGAATTGTTAGCCCTCGTTCATAATGACGTATATGGGCCCATATCTAGCCAGGCTAGAGGTGGATATGAATACTCCGTAACCTTTACGGATGATGCATCGCGTTATGGTTATGTGTATCTTATGAGACACAAGTCGGAAACCTTTGAGAAATTAAAAGAGTTTCGACACGAAGTTGAAAAACAGACCAGCAAAAGTATTAAGACATTACAATCGGACCGTGGTGGCGAATACTTAAGCAATGAGTTTATTGATTACTTGAAAGAATATGGTATTCTTTCATGGTGGACTCATCCAGAAACACCGCAGTTAAACGGTATGTCCGAAAGGAGAAACTGAACTTTGTTAGACATGGTGAGGTCTATGATGAGTCGAACATAGCTACCTATTTGCTTCTTGGGATATTCATTGAACAGTGCAATACTTATTTTGAATAAGGTTCCGTCAAAGTCTGTTCAACAGACTCCGTATGAGATATGGACAAGAAAGAAACCGGGTTTCTCATTCCTGAAGATTTGGGGTTGTTGGGCATACGTCAAATGTTTGGAAGGTACCAAACTTGAACTCAAATCGGATAAATGCCTATTCGTAGGATATTCTAGGGAAACCAAGGGATATTACTTCTATCACCCACAAGAGAACAAAGTATTTGTTGCTCTACATGCTGTTTTCCTTGAGAATGAATTCCTAAATGCAGTGATTAGTGGGAGGAAAGTAGAACTCGATGAAAATCGGAGTGATACTGTTCATGGCACAGAATCCTTAACAGAACATGAACGGTCCATCAGGGATGAGACTGTACCACAATCTTCGAATGCACAAGAACCACGTAGATCGGAGAGAATCAGAAAATAACCTGAGAGGTATGAGTTTCTGATCTCACCTCATGTGGATATTAATCTTTTTAAGGATAACGAGCTAGCTACGTATGAGAAAGCGATACAAGATATCGATTTCGCTTTATGGTAAGAGGCCATGAAGTCAGAAATGAATTCCATGTACACCAACCAAGTTTGGACACTGGTTGATGCACCAGAAGGCGTAAAGCCTATTGGTTGCAAATGTGTCTTCCAGAAGAAGACCGACATGGATGGCAACGTACAAATGTACAAAGCTAGGCTTGTAGCGAAAGGGTATCGTCAACAACATGGTGTTGATTACGAAGAAACTTTTTCACCTGTTGCCATGATTAAATTCATTCGGATAATGCTTGCTATTGCTGCATATTTTGATGACGAGATATGGCAAATGGACGTCAAAACCGCTTTCCTTAGCAGAAACCTTTTGGAGGATGTTTACATGCAACAGCCTGACGGTTTTGTCGTACCAAGAATTGCAAACAAGATTTGTAAGTTAAATCGATCCATTTATGGATTGAAGAAAGCATCACGTTCTTAGAACCAACGTTTTGATGAGATCATAAAAGAATATGATTTCATTCAAAGCGAGGATGATCCTTGTGTATATAAAAAGGTTAGTGGGAGCGCACTCATATTAATTGTCGTTTACGTTGATGATGTATTGCTTATTGGCAATGACATTCCCATGTTAACGTGGTGAAAGCTTGGCTTTCATTAAAATTCTCATGAAAGATCTATGAGAAGCAGCCTTTATTCTAGGAATAAAGATCTACATGGATAGATCTAGAAAGCTGCTTGGACTCTCCCAGAGCACGTTCATTGACAAAGTGTTGAAGAGATTCAACATGGATCAGTCTAAGAGGGGACTGTTTCCAGTGTCATATGGTGTCACTCTATCTAAGGACATGTGTCCTGAAATACAGATGAGAGAGACAGCATAAATCGGATACCATTCACCTCGGCATTCGGATCGATCATGTATGCCATGATATGTACGCGACATATTTTATTTGAACAACGGAGCAGTAAGCTAGAAATCTTCCAAGCAAGAGACTATTGTTGATTCAACAACAGAAGCAGAATATATTGTTGCAGCTGAAGCAGCAAAAGAGGCAGTTTGGATCCGAAAATTCCTAATTGGATTAGGAGTAGTTCCGTTAGCAGCTGAGCTCGTTCCATTGTATTGTGATAAAAAATCGGGGCTATAGCGCAGGCTAAAGAACCACAGTCTCATCAACGATCCAAGCATGTTCTTCGACGTTTCCATCTGATTCGTGAGATCATACATCGTGGCGATGTGAAGATCGAGAAGGTCACATTAGAGGAAAACATGGCAGATCCGCTGACGAAAGCTATTCCTCAGCAAAATTTTGAGCGACATGTACATAGTTCAGATATTAGATGCTTGAGTGACTGACTATAGGCCAAGTGGGAGATTGTTAGACAATTATGACCCATAGCGTCACTATTTGTAAAAGACATTGTGGTTTTTGTACAAATTAATTATGTGACAATGGAAATTGCATTTTATGATTTTGTAATTTGATTACTTTTATATATAAATGATAAAAGTCCTTATGATTAGTTTCAGATTGATAAGATATGAGATAGTTTCAATCCATAACGGTTTAATCATTAAATATCCATAGTCATAGTATTATCGAGACTGGACATCGATAATGCAGAATAGACTAGTATTGCACTTGTGCGTGTTATGGAAGGGTAACAACATAGTTCTCATATATTTAAGTATAGGATACTTATGCAAGTGCGGTAGGAGGTTGTGTTTACCGATGGTACGGAAACAATTTCACTCTGGATAGACCCCATGGAATCCCATTGGTAGTATGACTATGTGTCTATGGGAATCCGCATTAGGGTATGTGTATTTGGTCTTAACCTGAGACTTACATCGCTAGTACTTGCGACAATCAATACGCTTTGGTTTTGGTCGTCCATGACTTTAACAGGTTCTGTGTACGTCTCTTATGGGTTTATTGAGAATCGTAGTGTATTGAATGTGATGTCAAGACGGAAGTATCACTTCAGTCATATGGAGATGATGATCACACTGGGATACAAAACTAGTGTTGTAATGTGTTGCAACCATCAGAATAATATGACATGGTCATGATTATCCGATTAAAGAGACTAGTTGCTCGTGATCCGATATATGCTTCGTACGGGGCAGACACTATTCCAGCCCTAGGCCTAGCATGTGACATCCGATACTGGATCGTAATACGCAATACTCCGTATACTACGCCTGACAAAGATTATATATTCTATTAAGAATATTTCTGGAGAATTGGGTAGGCACGTCGCTTTGCTAGAAGCCAACCATGTCTCGTAAATCGGTAAAAACGTAGTACGAGGTATGTACATATTCGGATAGTCCGACTACCGGATTTACTGCCAACATATCTAGGGATCTCTTGGGTCACTTCCCGAAGATTCACCGATGACGTATGATTCGAACATAATTAATTTGGAATTAACTATGGAGAGATTTTATCTAGGATAAAATACTATTTGAAGAGAGAGAAAGATTAATTCGGAATTAATCGATAAAATAATATATTTGATATATTAAATGAAATTAGATTTCGACGCAGAATTAAAATTAGATTTTAATTCGGACAAACAGATTAATTTAGAATTAATTCGCTAGCGATGTGAATAGTAATTTTGCTTGGCATTATTATTTAATTAAATTTGATTTAATTACGTCGCAACGGAAAATTCGTTAATTCGGAATTAGTGAACCCGAGCCCGGGAGTGTTTGCAGGCCCACTCGGATTTTGAATCAAGTGGGGCCCACAAGTCACATCACCACTCACATCACCTAGTCACTTTATGTTGATGGGTTTTGGTTAAGTTGGTGATTACTTGTCTTACACACTTTGCAAAGATGATGGCTTGATAGACTTATACCAAATGTTTGGTATTTGATTATTAGATTTTTGAAATCAAAATTAACAAGTCAACACATGCACATCACTCTCTCATTCACGCCACTTTGAAGAAAATTTACTCTCTCCAATTTCTTCCATTGTCGTGAGCTTAAGGAGGAAGAAGAAGCTTTGTTGCAAATCATCTAAGGCTAGCACCAACAAGGAATCATTCAAAGGTGATAGACCAATGTGAGAGCTTGGAATCCTCTCAAAGCTTGGAGCTTGTTCATCTTCAACTAATTGGGACCTTGGCCGTGACCTTTAAAGAGCAAATTTTCAATTTGACGTGTCCTAAATTCGTTCAATGTAAGTGTGATTCCGCCATACTTCATTTTGTATTCACATGTTTTATGCTTAAAGATGATCTTGGGAATGCCTTAGAAAACAACACTATCATCCATAGTCCTGAACTAGGATCTGGAGGCGTTACGTATCGTTGTCCATTCAGTCCTCTACATGTGCACATGTGCTGTCCGTCAATTCCATATTTGTACTGTTGGATAATTTTGACCCATATCATTACTATTTGTAAAAGACATTGTGGTTTTTGTACAAATTAACTATGTGAAAAGGGAAATTGCTATTTATCATTTTGTAATTTGATTACTTGGATATATATAAATGATAAAAGTCTTTATGATTTGTTCCAGATTAATAAGATATGAGACAGTATTAATCCACGAACGGTTTAATCATTAAATATCCTTAGTCGTAGTATTATCGAGATTGTACATCGATAATGCGGAATGAACTAGTATCACACTTGTGTGCGTTATGGAAGCTTAACGGCATAGTTCTCATATATTTAATTATTGGATAATTATGCAAGTGTGATAAGAGGTTCTGTTAGCCGTTTGACCGGGAACATCTTCACTCTGGATAGACCCCTAAGAATCTCATTGGTAGTATGACTATGTGTCTATGGGAATCCGAATCAGGGTAGGTGTTTGTGGTCTTAACTTGAGACTTGCATCGCTAATACTTGCGACAATAGTACGCTTTGGTTTTGGTCATCCGGAGCTTTAACAGGTTCTGTGTATGCCTTTTCTGGGTTTACTGAGAATCGTAGTGTATTGGGTGTGATGTTAAGATGGAAGTATCACTTCAGTCTTATAGAGATGATGATCACGCAGGGATACAGAACTAGTACTCTTAAATACTACAGCTATCAGTATAGTATGACTAGGTCATGATTATCCGATTATAGAGACTAGTTGCTAGTGATCCGATATATACTTCGTACGGGGCAGACACAATTCATGCCTCATGCCTAGTATGTGACATCCGATACTGGATCGTAATACGCAATACATAGTATACTATGCCTGATACAGATTATATATTCATGGTTTAATATTTCTAGAGAATAGGGTAAGCACGGTGTTTTGCTAGAAGCCAACCATGTCTTGTAAATCGATAAGAACGTGGTACGAGGTACGCACGTGTTTGGTAGTCCGATGACTGTATTTACTACCAACATATCCAGTGATCTCTTGGGTCGCTTCCCAAAGATTCACCGATGACATTTGACTCGAACAGAATTAATCCGAGATTAAGTATGAGAGAGAAAATTAATCTGAGATTAATTACAGTAAGAATTTATCTGGGATAAAATTCGAATAGAAGAGAGAAAGTGATTAATTTGGAATTAATCGATTAAATAATATATTGGATTTATTAATTGAAATCGGATTTCAAAGCAGAATTAAAATTGGATTTTAATTCAGGCGAACAAATTAATTTAGAATTAATTCGTAAGCGATTTTCGTAATAATTTTACTAGGCATTATCATTTAATTAAATTGGATTTAATTACGTCGCAATGGAAAATTTATTTATTCTGAATAAATGAACCCGAGCCCAAAGTGTGTTGTGTAAGCCAACTTGAATTTTGAATTTAAGTGGTGGGACCCACTACTTCACATCAATTGTCACCAAGTTGATGGAAGTAGATGAGAGCATTTAATGCAACTTTTTCAACACACTTTGTTTTCTTTTTAGAAAAGATAAACTCATTTTTGGAGTCAACTTTGGTATTAGTTTTGGAAACTAAAATATCAAAAACCAAAAACTCTCTCCTTTTCCCTCTCATTACCGTGAGCAACTTATTCTTCTCCATTGATTTTTGCTTCAAAAATCAAGCAAGCTAGCACTTAAAGAGTCTTGTGAGGTGATAGGGAAACTCACCCTTGGGTTGGAAACACTCAACAAAGTTTGAAGCTTCATCAACATACAAAGAATTTTCGAAACCCACATCCGATCAATGTAATTTTTTTTTTGCAACTCACTTGATCATTCACACACAATATCATGACTTAGAGACCTTGGGCATGTCTAGGACACTAACATATACAAGTTACATACTGAGATGAGTTTTTCCCCCATGTCTCGAAAATCATAAAAAGTCATGCTATAGTTTTCAAAAATGTATAAAACACTACATTTAACATGAAACTGAAATCCAATATGGCTAACGCCCTATGTGCGGAAAAGTAAGTTTCAATACATAAAGAATAAATAAGTAAATCAATAAGAAAAATCATTTTGAAAAGAGAAGTTTCCACTCACAGTGCTATGACAAATCGAGAGTGATTCACGGTATGGGCGACCTTCTAGTATCCTGGCATCAATCTAAGGTCCATACAATCATTAGTTTCCATAACTCGGAATATCTTCATATGACATAAAAGAATATATAATACATGGACACATAATCTTGTTGAAAATTGGAGATACATATGACATATATGAATTTTAACGGACTTAGGTTTGGAGTTATGCAAGTGCGGTAGCGGGAACTTATTTTATGTTAATAGTTAGAAATTCACTACATGACACCCAACTTTGGAAATTCGCTACAATTAATCGGAAATGAATTTGAAGTTGAAATTTTAATAGAATGGTCCACAATGTATCAATTTTATTTTGGTTTTTTTGGATCTTAGTTTTGATTTCAGAAACTCAAGTTATAGACCGAAGTTCAGGGGCTGTCTAACTAAAAAAACTGGGCACTAGGGCAGCAGGTCACCCAACTTCAAAAATTCGGTCCGGTCTCGTCTTAAGTCCAAAAATCATATATTTTGGATATATATCTTTACAGCATGTCCGGAATGTGACTTCACTAAAATTTACTACCCAACATACTAATTTCATAACTCTATTAACTTTCTCTAATTTTCACACAAGCAATTCTTATTACTCTCATCACCAGCCATTAACAAATATTATCAATTCACAAAACATATTTTTCCTACACAATCATAAAAAATAAGCCAAAGACTTTAACCATTCACCTTTGAGTTATTAACTCCAAACAATTTAAAATCATGCTATAGCATCTTTTAATACATGAAATTTAACAATTTATCATCAAATCAACAAAAGAAACTCCCCCTAATATGTTAAGAAATTTGGCTACATACCAATTTTTTCCACCTTGGAAATTTTTATCTAAACTTAGGCATAAACTATTCCAAATAACATCATAAACGTGTCTTGAGGCCTAATTTGTACTCAATCCTTTCAACCAACAAAGCCCAAATTTTATAGGGTTGATGGGTGGAAAATTCAAGTGAAGAATGCATGTTTATTTTCCAAAATAAGAAGAAGAAAGAAGGAGAAGAAGCTTACATGTTCAAGAAAAACTTGAAAGTTCATCACATTTCCTCACAAATATACTTGGGAGCGAAGAAAAATTGAAGATTTCCCTTGAAGCTCCATTCACATTTTTTTTTTGCTTTGAAAGAGATAAATGAATAATGTGCTATTTATAGACAAATGGGCTGATTTTTTTGTGATGAAGTGAGTGGCTCAAAGTTTGCCACATCACATAAATCTAGTCTATTCCCAAAATTACTGTAGCATCCAAGGAAATCATAATTGTTGACTTATTTCTAGTTCTAATTTAGAAATATATTCAATATGGAAATTATAGGTATCGGTCATAGCTTTCCGACGATATAAAATTCATACAAATCAGAGTTCATATGAAAAAGTTACAGTCCGATTACTAAAAGATATTTGAGATGGAATGTAAACTAAGTTCCGCGTCAAAATTTCAAGGAATCTTCCGAAAGTCCCAAATGCCATTTTATGAGCAAGTACTTGATCAAACATGATGTTTATCAAATATTATGCCTCTGAATTATAATAATTGTCAGGCTTTGGTATCATATGAGTCGTCAGGTTCACCAGTTGTTACAGCACACCACCGAAAATATGAATCTCCTCGAGTCGAGTAGCATATGTAATCCTTTGACCATATGATAATATTAATTTTGTGTGAGATCCTTCACACTTTGATGCCATGTATGTCAGAAATCTTTCATGGTTTGGCCTCTAGATGTTTGTTGGGTGTGAACTGATGTACCCAGTAATCAAGTGTGAGATGTGATCTGTCGGCCCGTATGTGTACCATAAGGGGTTTAGATATCCATGTAAGAAAATTCACGATTCTTAAAGCTTTTTCCAAAGTCAATCACCTAAGGTGGATAACATCAGTTATGAAGAATCATGGATATATCGACATGAGATGTGAGCCTTGGAAACTTGACAGTGTATTCTATGTTTCCTTAGCGCAACTCGGATATCCTATGACGGAGGGATTTTTAAACATATGTGATGACCTTGAATTGTATAGTTTAGAAAGGTCATTCGTTCGCGAATTAGGAGGTGGCCGAATTGCGTACATATTAGATAGACTTATATGATAAACGTGTCTGAACTTAGAGAGTCCTAATATGAAGTGTAATCGTTGAGCACTTGGGTAGCCGATTAATTTTGATAAAAGATAATATTCGATACTATAATTATCAACTAAGATAATCAAGTGTTATTGGATAACATTGATTATTTACTTTGACTTAACTGGATTAATTCAATAATTACATAAGAGTTTAATTGTAAAATCATAATTATCTTTACCATTTGAGGATATTATGATAATTGTAAGTATGTAATAATATGTGGTTTTGGCTTGATTTAATTGGATTAAATAAAAGTGGCAAACATTTAACTAATCTATTTCCTAATCATTGCCTTGATTTAATTGGATTAAATCGAAGTAGGAGACAATGAAGATTAGTCACATTACAACTTTATTAATTAAAAATTGCCTAAGTTTTGCTATAGATAACAAGCTTTATGAAGTTTTTAAATAAGCAAAGCAAAAGCTTAAGAACGCTAAGTACAAGCAAATTATTAGAGAAATTAGCCTAAGTTAAAGAAATGTTTAGAGAAGCTTCTAATATTTCTACAACATTTCATCTAGGAGAAATCAAGATTGGATCTTAGATTGAAGCTTGCTAATATTGGAATCAAGGTTGGATCTTGGAGTGAAGCTTACAAACCTTAGAGGTTCTCATACTATTTCAACAAAGAGAAGAAGATTGGATCTTTTCATCTCTAATAGGTAATTTTGAACCTTTCTTAAGTTATGTTCTTTTATGTATTGGATGCATGATCACATAGCTTAATGTTGGAATAAGGCTAATAAATTGTGTTAGGATGCTTTGAAAGTATAAACACAATATGCTTGTTATTAGGTCAAAATACTTATGTTAGACATAAACATTAAATTAGAGTTTGGAACTCTAAATTAAAGCTTAGAGCTATGACTACCATTCTAGAATCACTTGACCACTTTTGGGTGACCTAGAATTATTCACGAGATATTTCTTATTGGAATTCTAATTTAGTTTGTGTATTGGATTCAAAATTTACGCAAGTACGTATTTATAATAATTTTTTTTTTTTTTGTAAAAATATTTTATATTTTGAAAAACTTGATTTTTATTCTATAACATGTGTTGATGTTAAAAATTAATTTTAGGTGTTTTTGAAGTGTTTAGGGGAGACCGAGCTGAAGGAAATTAAAAGAAACAGAAAAAAATTTGAAATGCTGATTACGCTCACACTGCACGTGTGCACAGTGCGCGTGTGCACTGTAGTGCGCTACGACGCTAATTTTATTTTCGCTCGTTCTTGAGCTTCCGGACTTCGATTATGTCCCGATTTTTTCCTATACACTCATAATGGAATATAATATTTCATTAAATATTTAAAATTACACCCATAATTGACATCCATGGGTTAGACCGACGCCCTAAGGGTTCCACAACTGCCCCAACAGAATGATATCAGAGCAAGACTTAACCACACAATACATGTTTTTGAATCTATACCATATTAATTTTAATTTAATTATGCATAAGTCATATTGGATATGTATTGTATGCTTTAAATTAAAATTTTGACCTAATTAAATTAATGACTTGATTGTCATAAATCTCTCGCGATTAGGTGATTACTTTATTTATGTAATAATAATAGTAATGTTTGAGCATTATTGGATGGTCTGTTTTGTCAATACGGAGATTGATGAATTCTTACTACTTATATCCATGACAGTCATTATTGTGAGGGTATAAGTTCTCGAAATTTAGGTCGTTGCGGTAAAATATTAGATGTAGTACGACGACTTAAAGCAGTCACCCAATACCATCATTATTATGAGGGTGTACGATGCTCATTAGTGCACATTGACAAGTATATACCTGAAATATGTCTTAATTCAAGACCGTCGATAGTGTGAGGATAAAAAATGGTTAGAGTCACATGAATGTGATTGACCTTGGAAGTCTACCTAATGAGTTTATAAATACCAAGACCGTCAATAGTGTGAGGCTGGAGTAAATATCATGGGATCCACTTCCCACTAAGAAATTTTGATAGTCAAATTTCTATTTTTTCGTTAAGGGAGATTGCGGAATTATGTAAAGTAGTGAAATGGCACTAATAGATTTAAAATTCCATATAATCAATTAGTGTTATTATTTTTGAAATGAAAAATATTCTGCTACTGTTTAAAATATTGTCTTGTAGATGGCTACCACTAATCCATGGATTAGATTTTTGGATACTAATAAGCTAAAAGGAGCCGAGAACTATTTCGAATGGGAAATGAACATATGCATTGTCTTGGAGTTTGATTAGTTGACTTATGTCAATGTTAATCCACTACTTGTTGAAATCGATCATGATTCTACTTCAAAAGAGCGAGAAACTTTTAATAGATGGAATGATGGTAAACTTAAGGTGAAATCCTACATCTTGGGATCGATAGTTCTAGATTTGCTGAGATAGTACATAGATGTACCAAATGCTTGGTGCATCATGCAAACACTCGAGGATTTGTTCGAGGCAAATCAAGAGATAGAACTTTATCGAAGGTCTAAGGAATTATTCATGTTGAACTCAACGATGAGAAAGCTGTCAGCATTCATGTTTTGAACATGATCGACCAGATTCGATACTTGGAATGACATGGCATTGTGATTGATGAATAGTTGGGCCGTAATTTGATTCTGTCTTTTTTGACTGGATCTTATGATGGCTTTGTACCTTCATGGTGGAGCTGGCTCTTCGAAGAATTTTAGGAAGTCAAAGAAAATAAAGATTGGGAAGAAGAAGATTGCAAACAAGAACTCCAAGAAGCATAAAGGCGCAAAACCGCAAATAGCTCGTGATCAATATCTACACTGCAAGAAGTCTGTGTTGGAGTTGGTGCTCGGCGCATCAAATTTTGTTGTATTTATGGTAAATATGATGTATATGTTGGGATGTATGCCCTAAAGCTACATGTAATGTAAACAGCTTTATATGTTTTGAAATAAAATGATGCATTATTCATTTATCAAAGTGTTTGTTTAATTTTCGCATATTATACATTATCTTGATTACCGTAGATTACTTATATGCCTTCAGACTTAGTGTATGAGTATCATACACAAGAGGATTTAAGTCTGAAGTTAGTAATCTTAAATAGTCTATAGAGAGCAAACAAAGCGGGTACTTTGTTTGTGGTCTATTTATAGCTGCTGTCCATTCTATATTTTTTGGCGACCTTAATCCGGGATCGTCCATCTAGAGACATGAGAATGGAGGCACATTGTATGATGTGATCATATAGGACTGGATCCATATGGAAATAACATTCTTATAATATCCGTTAAACAAAGAAAGTCATTTCAATCTACTAGATGGTCATATATGGATTGATCTTAATCTTGAATGTACTACGAGCTCCTGCACGACAGGCTATGTCGTTTGATTTACAAAGGTGAGGTTGGTGTAGCAGTCCCGACTAATAGCTACTTACTTTGGGGACATGGTCTGTTGTGTAACCGGGAACGTCTTACATATCTATGGAGTTCATTCCTTCTTTCGAGAAGTAGAAGAGTATCTTTCTTAAAGGGTGATTCTATACTTGAACGGTTAGAGTGCTCGAGTCTTTCTATTACGAATAGATTGATTAGAATTCATAATGGTTATTAATAGATCGTTCATTAGAGAATCAATGATACTTAAGGTAAAAATATTTAGAGGGGCATAATGGATATTATGACCCAGCTCTAATTACAAGATACTCATGAATGGTTAATTCCTATGTAGTGATTATATCGATGGACACCGACTTGGTTTGGCTTAATATATCATCTATGGCAACAAGAGTGCAACTTCGGGTTTTTAGTGGAATAATCCGAAGTTAATAATTCAGAATATTTAATTAAGAGCTTAATTAATATTTTGAGATTATTGGAGCTCGGAACCGTAGGTCCATTTGGTCCCCGTGCTAGCTCGATATACTATAGCGGATTTAGTATAATTGGATAGCCCAATTATATACTCACAAAGGTATAAATATTATTAATATGATTAATAATATTATTTGGTCACACTTGAAGCTTTATATTAAAAGTTAATATATGGTTTTATTAAATATATGATATTTAAACAAATGTTATTTAATTATATTATATATAATTAAATGAAAGGTTAAGTTAGTAATTTTCACATTTCAGGTTTTGGAAACTCTTGGATTTAATTTGGAAGTTACAAATTGTTAAATGGAATTTAACCTTTTATTTTGTAACATATATTTTGTTATGGTAATTAAATTTGGTGTTACAAAATTAATAGAAATGGACATGTGTGGTCGAAAAAATGTGATGGTGTAAATGAGGAAGGGTATGTTTTATTTTGTAAAAGTAAACCCTAAGTATAAAAAGAAAAATATGATTTTTCTTTTCACAAGCCTCTCATTCTAACCCTAGCCTCCATTTTTCTCTTCTATAAATCCTCTCAAGTTGTTGAGAAAACAAAAAAAAGAACAAAAGATAAATAAAATAAAAATAACAAAAGTTGTTGTGTGATTAAAATCTCTAAAATGTTTAGGGATTATTTTGTAAGTCTTGCCCACACAAGTTTCCGTTGGTAATGAGACATAGCTCGGAAGACTTGTTGTGTTGAATATATTCATCTTTATCTCTTTCTTCTTTGTTCACAGCAATGCGGCATTGTTTTGCTCACTACCGCCCCTTTACTTGGTGAACAAAAATCTTTTTGGTTTCGTTTTAATATAGTTTTTTGGGGGAATATTTTGTGGTATTTTGGGGCTGTGTTGGGGTTGTTTTCAAGTGAAAAATCAGAACCAAAACACAGCCACTGTTCGTGCTATTCAGGGGCTGTTTCGACAGTGCATCGTGAGCGTATCGGGTCCAAAACAGTCCAGTTTTTGTCTCAATGTTCAAGGCTATTCGGGGACTGTTCTGAGGCTGTTTCGGGGCTGGAATTTTGTCTAAAACTGAAGGGAAATTTCAGTGGGTGTGGCACTAGCATTCAACAATTAAAGGAGAAGGGCAGCAAAAATTTTCAAGTCCGATCAGTGTGCCTAAACCGTTTCCGCTACGCAAGGAAAGCGTTTCCTACAGTATATTTTATTTTATTATGAATAAAATTAAGTAATTATCATTAATATATTTTATTATATGCTAAAAGCGTAAAAGACCTTATAATGAATAGTTATGACATGATTGCAAAAGCTCCGCAATTGTTACTGAGAAATGTCATAATACATTTCATTCTTTAATTGTTCCTAGTCAAGGTTTACATACTTGGTCAATTAGTAAACCTATGAGACCGGTACGTATAGTATATTAGAATTATTATAATGGTTTGTCTCAGTAAACCATGAGTCTCAGGACACTCATATAGACACGTAGGTATTTATTGGATAAATACTGAACGACTCACTCACAGATTCCTGATAGATGGTACACCAAAGTCAATAGGAATCTTTATGAGTCGAATAACATATTAGCTCTTTTGACTTGTGATACCAATGTGGATATGTGAGATATCCTCCATACTTTGATGACTCAGACCTCCGCATGTTCGTTGGGTATGGACTGATACTCACTATATCGTGTGATGTATCAAGAGGATCTGTCAGTTCCGTGTACGGGATTTATGTGTCCAATTTGTGATTCTTTGAAATCCTTGGCCGAGATATGATTTGGAAACGAGTTCCGAATATTTATTGAAGAATCATAATTATGCCACGACACATGAATTGTTCATAGTGGAAATTTGACGTTTAATCTATATCTCTGGAATAATTCGGATAACCTATGACAAAAAGGATTATATATATGCAATGACTTCGACTTGAATGGTTTAACTCGATTATATATGGTCGTCGTAATTTGTGAGTGGACAAATTACGGACATGGAAATAGTTTCTGTGACAGATCTTGAACCTAAAGAGTCCCACAATATAAAGTGTACTCGTTGAGCACTTGGACAATTAATTATGGATAATTTGAATTATTCATAATTTACACATGCTTATTAGATAATGTATATTTGTATACGATACATAATTTTGATTAGATACACATTATTTTGACACTTGTTATTATTAATTAATTAATTATTAATTATTAATAATGATAAATGGAAGAATATTCTTGGAATCTTTTTCCATATTTTTTTATTTTGTCTTTTTGTTAATTAGATTAAATAAATTAATTAAATTGTTAATTAATTTATTTTTGACTAAGAATATTATTTGGAATATTCTGAGTATTTGGTCATTTTTAATTGGCTAAACCATGTTGTTTGGACACATGAATTTAACTAACAAATATCAAAATAATAATTATTTTTTGGATAAGATCATGAGGTGTCAAAATAATTATTATTTTTTGGATAAAAATTTGCCAAAATTTCGACCTTGGGAGAGAAAATACATAAATGAAATTGTTTCATTTTTGTTAACTTCTTAATCACTCTTATAAGTTGAGAAACAATAGGAAAAAAAAAGAGGTTCCAACACCAAGTAAGAAGAAAAATGAAGAAATTGAAATTGAAATTGAAAATTAAGGTAAAATTAAATTCCTAAGTTCTATTTTCTTAATTTTGTTTCCTAAGCATGCAAAATATGTATGAGATATTTATATTGCATGTTTTATATACATATGTATTTTGAATATATATTGAGTGCAAAATTTGGTCTTGGTTTTGTAATTAATCTTAATAGTCTTTCTTTATTAAGTATGTATCAAGATTAATTATGGAATTAATTTCAAATTTAAAATTTTCATTCTTGAGTGATTTTACCACTCTAATGTTACATAGAATTGTTCATGGAACTTTGTATTATGGTGAATAAATTTGGTGTAAATTAATTAGATTAATTTTGTGATTAAATTGAATTTTGGCATGAAATGTGGAAATAAATTAAAAACTTGATCGGATCTGGTCTTGCCCCGTAAAATATAATATTTTTCATGGAAAGATATGTTATTTGGATGATTTTGGATGTGTATTAGGTGGTGGATTAATTCCAGAAATTGTTCATGGGCGAAAACGTGAGAAAATGACGAAATTCACGTCGAAACCCAGCGAACTGGGCACTGTTCGGCAACCCAATGGCTGACCGAACAATGCCCGAGTGACCAAGTTGCCCGGGCTCGGCTTATGGTCAACCGGTTTTACCGTTTGCCCGTTACGCTTAGTATTTATCGAAAAATATTTTCCTAAAATAATTCATCGTATAACAAAATATATTACGTTATTAAATGTTGATAAATAATATATTTAAACTTATTTAGGTGAATTTAAAATATTTGATATTTATTAATTCGCTCGAAAAATTTTAAAATATTTAAAAACCTTTTCGCCTTCCACCGCGGGCTTTCACTGCACATGCCCTAACAGTCTGAACACTGGAAGAAGGACTGTCGAGAGCATATAGGAAAAGCAATACCCTCAGGTACGTTTTGTATTTTTCCAATTATTGACATCACATTAGCCTTAAATATAAATAATGGATGAGTGTTAGACACTGGCAGTCCTGCTCATATTTGCAACTCCTTGTAGGTAATGGGGGTAAAAAAGAAGGCTGAATAACGGGGAAATCCAACTTAGAGTTGCCAATGGCGAGACATTGGATGTCAAAGCCATAAGAGAATTTGTTCTAGATGTCCCAAATGGATGTAAATTAGATTTACATGACTGTAATTATGTACCCTCACTCATCAGACAAATAATATCACTGCCACTATTATATAAATAAAGATATAAAATAAACATGAAGGATGAAATTTTATGTTTATATGATAAAGATAATTTATTTAAATGTGACTTAGTCGGTGAAATCACTCACGTAACGCAAGCGCACGTATCGGTCAAGTAATGTAAAATATATCGATCCCATGAAGACTTAATACCTAAGCTATCAATTTATGAAGTTAAATATTTACGAGTACCTAATAGATTGGTTTGTTGATTGGATTGTGATTTTGAACTAAAACAAGTAAATAAAATAGTGCCAATGTAACTCCAAGGAAAATTCAATATTATAAAACTATCTAGGGTTGTGAATCCTTCCAATATCTTTTAAAGATGAAGTGGTTATCTCATGTTTTGTGCAATATATTGGTTTATTAGCCTAGAACATGAATTTATGTAAAAGTCTCTTCCGATGGTCAGATGCAAATACCCAGTATAAACCAATTAATCATATTCCTATGTCAACCTGAATTCGTTAAGATTAAGTTCCAATTATGGCTACCCGCCTGACAGATATATTCCTATCATGTAAGGAAATCTTCCTACGAGTTTCTTGCCCCAATGTGAGATCGTGAGCTATTGAGTCTAAGGCTAAACCTAAAATCCATTTTCCAAGTTCATTTTAAGTTTACCAAATTAATATTATTAATGGCAAGTTAATAAGAAGCATTAAACTTAAGGCTCAATAAATAAACCTTTATATTACCCAAGACATAAAATTACCACTTATAAACCGGTGATATTCGAATTCATCACAACCCCAGATAAATGGTTTAGTTACCATACATATCTAGGACTATTAAAAACATAAATAAAGTAAATGAAATAAAGTAAAACTGGAAATTAAAAAGATAAAATAAACAATAAAGAAAATACTAGGGCTAAATGATCCACTTTTATTTTTTCTAATTTAGATATCTCTCTTATTATAATATATAAACTTTTCATGATATTACCAACTGACCATATAGGCAGTATCCTGATTAAGTCAGATTTATGATTAATTCCAACCAACCATAAAGGCGGTATCCAATTGAGTCAGGAGAAATCAATTTAATTAATTCCAACTCCTATTAAGTCAGATTTTAAATAGTTTATATATTAAAATTAAGGGAGATTAATCTAAATATTAGTAATAAAAGCTCAACCTTTGACCCCAGCAGAGGGAAGTTATCTCCTCATACCGAAAAGTAAAAATAAAGACTGAAAAGTAAAGTAAAGAAATAACTATTGCGTAAAATAAAAAAAATTAATTATAGAAAGTTGTAAATAAACAAACAAGTTGCAATCTTCTTAGTATTCTTAAGGAAATTCCCAGAAGAAGGTTTGAATTTTCCTTCTGATTTCAACTTCAATTTATAGGTAAAATTCTATCCCACGCATCGCGACGTAAAATACTTGCACGTCGCGACGCTTCGTTGATTCAACAGATCTTGACACCTGGCTGTCGGTAAAATAATTGGCTTGGCGTCGCGACGAGTGAAGTTGTGCGTATCGCGATGCTAATGTAAGCAATGACATGTATTGTTGGCAGCATGAGATGATGACATGTGTCAGGTGTATGTTAGCAAGATTGATGAGATGTTGACACGTGGCAGGCGCATTTTAGCGGTCGCGATGCAAAATTCCAATTTTGTCATTTTTCATATGATTTTTACCGTTTAACTTATGATTTGATTCCAGAGAGTCATATTATTTTATTTATCTATAAAATAACACAAAACACTTCAAAATATTCACAAAACTCAAGAAACTATACAAAATATTAACTAAGGGACGGTAAATATTAGTATATTTACCGCTTATCACACCCTCAAACCTAACATTTTGCTAGTGTTCGAGCAAATAAGAAAATAAAATGAAATAAACAATTTTAAAATAAAATTAAACTAAGCCACTTTCGTATGGATCACGGTTCCATTTAGCGTATGCAACAAGCTTTTAAACCCCTGGGTGTCCCTAGTGGACGAGTTGTAGTCTCGTGAGGGCTTACAGTGACAATACCCACAAATGTCAATCTAATACACACAAAAGCAAAAAGACAAAAGAAAAGAGAATAAGCAGTTAGTGACTAATCAAGTGAAACTTCTTCTCAAGTTAATAGTTGTCTTTTCTTTCTAAATTACCAAATAAGTAAATTCTCAGATTATTTTTACAATTCTCCATATACACAACCAACAAAATATTAACCAACTCATTGTTAGAGATATGCCCTATACCATACTTATGGATGTGCTATATGTACATGTATTTGTAATATTTTAATTAATTAATAAAATGAGAATCTTTATTATACGTGTCTTACATAACTTATATGAATTATCAAACACTGTAATAAAGCCCTTGGAGTAATATGACTTCCACGACTTATGAGAATCATTACTCTTAAACGTTCCTAGTCATATTTTTGTGAATAATCTGGGCGTTCACAAAGTGGAGAGACTAGCATGATGATATGATCTACCCTTAAGTGGGGTAGCCGATCTCATAGGCTACTAGCGGAGATCCGTCTGCTTGGTGTATCACATGGATGCATGAGTTGCTCGTGTCCATCGAACTGACCACCGAAAGTTTTCACATAGAGTGTTTATCCTATGTGTCTGTGAGAACTTTCATGTATCGATTATATGACTAGTCCTTAGACTTGAGGTCTTTAGAAGATTATGTGTGGATCAAATAACTTTGACAGTCTCCTTCTCCGGTTCAAAAGATTCGGTCATAAGGGTATGATTGGGTCATTTGTTGAAACACATGAAGTTTGTAAAGATACAACAGAGAATCGCCACTCTCTCGGATAATATTTTCTTACAATAGTAGTATTCCAATTCACGAGTTGATATGTGTGATCAATGCTTGAGAGTGTGGCCGTAGCGGAAGAATCATGTGAGATTCTTGGGTTAGCACGATTCGTGACACTATCGACATCATACCTTTGACTATATGGGTAGACACTTTCCGTACCCTATGTCAAATGGTAGGGATACAGTGAGGTGAGAGACTGTATCATATTTAAATCGCATACATAATGGGTATATATATTTCATTCTCATTTGGGGGCCTTGGCATGTTGTTAGATGTCAACCTTGGTCATTGAAATCGAACAACCATCTGATCAGAGGATAATTTATGTTCGATTGAATTATCACGATTCATTTCATATTCAACTTGAGGGGAACCCAAAAGGTCACACACAACAAAGTCGAAATCAATGGTTAACAGTGCACAGTACAAATTTAACAGCATATATAATTGCTGTAGGAATTGTTCATAAATGGTTCAATGTGTTTAATTATTGAACAGATCATTTATGAGGTTCCAAAGTGGCTTAGGGATTGGTGAATGACGATAGGGGCACTTTGGGAATAGGAAAAATGAATAAGAAAATAAAAAAATAAAAAAATAAAATCTGTTTTTTTTATTATTATTATTTATTTGTTTTGAATTTCAATTCAGCCCAAATTCTTATTAGGGTTTTATAATCTCATTAAAATACTAAATTAAGATCCAATGGCTAAGATTAAATTAGCATTTATCCCACATCAGATTCTTAATTAACTTTATTGTCTTTGGAGCACCTATATAAACCCAAAGAATTCTTTACAAATTTTACACCAAAACTTTTCATATCTTGGGTTTATATAAGCGAGCAACTCTAAATTTTAAAGAGTAAGCCACTGATTTTGAGGATCCTTAAGTCTAATTGACTAGAGGAATTTCAAGTTAAAAGTTTTGAGGTATTTGCCTAGGCTAGTACAAAGGGTAAAATACTCGTGCACTCAAGGCGTCGTCTTGCCGTTGAGTTTTGGCTTTGGTATGTGCACCTTTGGAGGCCACACACTTGGGTGACTCTTTGGAACGTAGAAGAGCTTGCTGAGTTCGAGAAAAATGTATAGATTGGAGGGAGGACTGGAAGAATCTTCGGTTCAAGTAAGTCTTTTTCTTTCTTTATTTTAATTAGAGTTCTTATGATAGTTAGCATGTTTAGGTTTATGTTCTTTGCATGTTTTATGAGTTTTAATACTTAGAATGTATAGTAACATGCCTAGGCTTGTCGAATAATCAAAACAAATGGGTCTTGGGCAATGGTATAGCGGGATCATAATTTTTTTAATTTTCCACTGTGCACTCGCGGTCGCTTCCCTACAGTGGTATCTGCACACCATTTTTGTTTTGATTAGTTCTCTCTCATTTGTACTCAAAATTGTGTTTGTAAAGCTCGTTGGAAAGCTAACTGTAACATCCCGCCTAGGCCAGGATGCTACCGACAGGAGATAGGAAAACCCATCTCCATAAGCCTCTGAATCTGACGAAATTTCGGCATGATGTATTCGTAACATCATGCAACCTGGCTTATAACCAGCACTATGAGACAACCTGCTCACAAACTCAATATAAATGCAATTATCATCAAGGCCTCAGGCCTGAACTCAAGAAACAAACGTAAATACCTGGCCTCCGGCCAGAACTCGTAAATAAAACTATACTATTACAACTTTTACATATGAAATCCAAATATAAATACAAAGACAAGGGCCGTGAGGTGAGGACCCACAACTCGACCCAGGACTCAAAACGCTCTTGACTGTAATTGGGGCGATCCACTGTCTTCAAAGTCTTCACCGAACTTCTGCTTGTTCTAAATGATTGCTACTGACCTGCAAAACTAACAAACTGTGGTGGTGTGAGTCGTAATGACTCAGTAAGCAACCATGCAAGTATTTATAAATTCTGAATCAACTGCACAATTCTTATCTATTTCAGGAACACATTACTTTAAGTTCTATTTAACATCTACAATAACAAACATCTATCACGCTACTACCGCTCTATTCGATATCCTAGAACTTACTTGCTTATTCTGATATTTCATTATATCCCAAACATATTACATGCTTCTAGTCCTTATCTGAATATTCACATACTTGAATTCTGTTTAACGTTTATAAATTAATCGTCTTAATTCATATACACACATACATCAAGTTTTCATATGTTCATAATATTCGTGTCAAGTTTCTATATCAACAACAGCTTATCAAAGCTCTTGACATTTTTACTGTGCTACCCAGCTATCTTTCATCTATCTTATTCATTCTCCGTCAGTTAGGTTAGAATACTTATTATAGTTTTATTTCTCTTGTTTCATTGAAATATCATCAAATCGGTAATGTAAAATATCATTTCTTTACTCACAACTACTATCAATCATGTACCCTTATATATACATAGAGTCAAGTTATCTTAACTCAATGCTCACTGAAAAACTCATTGTATGTCAGCATACAATACATACAAATAAATGTCATATACTTCCATGAATATAATCATGCTACCGTGTATTAACATCAACTATAAGCCTCTCAGATGAACTACTAGAACACATGGTTTATATGCAATATTGTAAACCATATCTGCTTTAACTTGTTATGCATAAAGATACAAACATGTTACATGTATTAATGCCAACTATATGCTTTCCAATGATAACTAGCATGTGCGATTTAAATGCATAATTTGTGAATTATCATCAATCTTTATCATGTAATACATTTTAGAAGATACTTCTTGAAAACATTTTTCTAAAAGACTGTTTTCTGAAAACTATTTTCTGAAAACTATTTCTCAAAGTTTCTTTATAAAACTAGACTTACTGAAAACATCTTTTAAGTCTCTAGTTTCTGGAAACTGTCTCTCTAATCTATTTTCTGAAAACTGTATACTGAAAATCTAACAGCTGTATAAAATCCAAAATCTGAAAACTGAAAATCTGAAGCCTGAAAACTGTTTTGCGTCCAGGAAAACGACTCAACTGGACGTCACTCTACACCCAGAAAAATGACTCAATTGGGTGCCTCTGAAACTGGTGGTGCCATATGCCCAGGAAAACGACTCAACTGAACGTAGAACTCTATGTCCAGGAAAACGACTCAACTGGACATAAACACCACTAGAGTTCAGGTACACGAACCTAAGCAGTCATCCTGACTCTCACATGTCTATGTCCGTCAATTCCATCTCTGTGTCTCAAGTTACATACTGGGGTGAGGTTTTACCTTATGTCCCGAAAACCATAATATCATAATCCATATCATGAAACCGCAAAAACATATACTGTATCTCAAAACTGAAAGGAAACTTTTGCTGAAAACTTATTTGTCTTTCAAAATGTTTGAAGCTTTTCTTTGAAACATTTGAAATCTTTGAAAATATTCTTATCTTTTGCTCAATCACTGAAAACTTTAGCGCGCGCACACACACACGCAGATGCTTTCTCGTAATGTCATATATGCACATAAACAAATTCAAGCATACTCACAGATTTATAATGTGCGAATTCTAATCTTACATTTTTTCATCTCTATTGAACTTAAAATCCATAAATTCATACTATTATCATACTATCTTACTAATTCTACACTTATTCTTGTAATTACATTCAAAGCTTGATGCTGCATTACTTTATACACATACACTCAATTTCATAAAACCAGAATTCTAAATCATAGACATATATTTATTTCATATGCAATTCTAACTACACACATGTAATATCTTATATTCATATACAGACAATCGAAGCTCTTATACTATCTCTGACTTCAAACGTATACAAATCTCAATTTCTTAATTCTTAAACTTATTTACCATTTCCTAACTATCAGTTTGTGCTCCGGAATCTCATGTCATAAACTTTCATATGCCATGCATATGCTATTCATTTATGCTCTCTACCATCTTATATACATGTATCAGTACTCAGTAATTTTTATTTACTCATGCATGCTAATATTCTTATACAATGCATAAAATACAGACTTTCATTCATATCACTAATCCCATTCCCTAGGGTGTAGTTTTCTACAACCCCCAAACCCAAGTCTCAAATAGGTTATATTCATGTACTTTATCATTCTTAACTTTCAAACTTAAGCTTAGTTGGGTCTTACATTATTACATATCTACACACACCAACTATATGATTATAAATATACTTATATCATTTCTTTACTATCTATAATTGGAACAAAACACATAACACGAGCATTCATCGCATGAGTTACTTACCTGGCTTTGCGGACACCCGAACTCCTGGTCCGAACTGTCAAAACAAATCACAACATCTGTCAGAACCGCTATTTGTGGAACTTTCTACTCATCTATAATAAACTACGGACTTCCTCGGAATACACGAATCCTCTCCGACTCTACGGTTTAAGCTTCATTACTCTAATTTGTACTCGTATACTGTTCTAAACTAGCTAAATGGCTCAGATTCTCATTTTACGCATTTGCGGCAAAACTTGCGGAAAAGTTTCCGCAAACACTACGGAATCTAGAATTACTTAATTACCCTCGCAATAGCCTATTTATATCTCAACCAAGGCCACGGTCATCTAAGCTCATTCGCGCGAAAAACTCTGTTTTACCGGAAACTCGCTAATTCTACTGGATCGATCATACCTCATCTAATCCTCCCCGGATTCTACCACATTTATCATTTTAACATATAATATTATATTCAATTCGAATCATGGCAATTCGCTAAACTACGGAATTACTGGAAGCATCCGGACACAAATCGATACACTTTAAAATAACAAAATCTAAACAGAGAGTCGTACCGAAATTCCGAGGCTATATTCGGACTCCCCTCGGCCATACGAACGCGCTGGTGTGATCAGAATTTTGATCGGAGCTACTGTTCATATGGGTCTACTATTCATCTAACGATTCTCTCCTCGATTCGCGTGCAACCGGCAGCTGATCGGTGAAAGCAATTTCGCATACTCATAGTACTCCCCGAGGGCTTCAATTTGGTAGGTGGCACGGCTCGTGAAATGAACCGACGAGCCGAAAATACGAAACCCATGTCGCGCGCCCTTTTTCCCTTCATGCCGCCGATCAGCTCGCCGTTAGCGTCAGCGCCGGCCACCGGCATGTGTGCCATGGCCGGACGCACCAGGTGCCGGGGGTCCACCGGCATGAAGCCGTCCGGTGGACGCCGGCGCACCACAACTTCCTTTCTCTCTCCCTACGTCTCATGCTCTCTGTTTTGTATTTCGTTTTTTTTTTAATTTTCTTTTCTGTATTTGCTTAATAAAATGAAAAATGATAATAATAATAAAATCATAAATATCTCTTTTTCGAAAATGACCAAAATACCCCAACTAGAAAGGGTATTTTTGGAAATTAGCCCATTCGAAGCCCTTCTGACGCGGAGTGTTCAACACGAAAGTTGTTCGTCTCGGAAAAACGAGTCTGATGGTTCAAGAACCAACTTAATCGGAGTTCGTTTGCTAATTCTGTGGTCAAAAAAGTAAACTTTATGCGTTTTACGAAAATCGTGTAACTGACTTTTGATCCCATGCGTTTTCCAACGCGACAAATTTTCATATTATGATATTCTAACCCGTATAGTACCGCTTAAACTCTTATTCTTCATTATCATCATGCTCCGAGACTATAACGTCCGTCTGGGAATCTTCTAGAACAGTTCCGAAAATCTGGGATGTTACACTAACACCCTGAACTTACTTTTAGGCACAAGTTTTGCATGATTTGGTTAAAATTTGAATTGTGAAATTGCATTTAAAATTCACGCATCTGTAAAAAAACGTGAATATTAAATTTATTTGAATAAAATAAAACGCAATCATAATTAAATATTAATCAAAGTTATTTAATACCTAAAATAATTCCAACATATTAAAACTCATATGCTTGATGATTCTATGTATGATTAGAATTGACATGATTATTTTAGGGTGTAAGCATCTAGAGACTTTCTAAGGAAATAGAGAGTGTATTGCTTATCCCTTAGCTAAGTACTTATTCCTTGATGAACTTAGAAATTTATTACCTTTAAGGCTAATAAATATAAATCACTTGCTTATAATAAAAGACATTATAAAATATACAAGTGGGGTGAGACCAAGGCGTTAATAAAACTTTCCAAACTAAAGTTAATTTAACCAAAGGTATTACTAGAGTTAGATAATGATTTAGTGTCTTCCTTCACTCACTACTTTTTTATAGCCAAAAGGAAAAGATGTGAAGACATCTAGATGATCATTTACTCAAAGCTTACCTTAAAGCATATTTAAAGTGTTGGACTAATTTGGAAGATCTATTGTTTATTCCTTTCACCAAGGCAATAAGAGCTTAAGAGGTAAGAGTATTTAAGAGAGTTCGCTCCACCCTCCCTCTTGGGAATTTTCAATGGAGGAATCCATTTGACAGTTATTCACTTAAACTTGCTAAAATCCTCAATAATAATTTAAGTCTAAAATTTACCTCCCATTGTAAAGTATAGACCCAAAGAGCTTACACTATATTGGCAGGCCTAGGCTTTACCAGACTGACCAATACCAATTTGTCCCTAAATCATAGTATTGATATTGGTTTGATTTTTCTGAGTCATAAGAAGCATCGACCCTTAGGCGTGATCTTATAACTTTGTGGCAAAGATTGGGTATCCACAAGGACTAGCATAAGCTATGACATGTTTGATTGCCCAACCCAATGATCAAGGAATTATGATTTATATCATAAATTGGTTGGGAACCTACCTAATTATCATTTTTATAACGACCGGCCCTAGTCGAAGTTATGAAATGATGATAATGGGATCCTTGCCCACAAGAAATCCATAATATTGGGGTTGATGCGATTTGCTTTAAATTTTAAAATAATTGAGTGAGAGCAACTTCATAATATTAAAAGCCCAATTTTTTATGAAACATTAATGAAAAAATATTCCTAATTTTAACATTCTCTCTTAACAGGTGGGTTAAAATATTTCACAAACTTTGAAATGGCAAATAGAGTATCACTTTGTTCCATCCTTGATGAGCATAAGCTCAAAGGGGAAAACTACAATGACTGGTTTAGAAAACTTAAAATTGTCTTATGGTAAGAAAAAATTTTCTATGTTCTTAAAAGACCATTTTCCCTAAACCCGCAAAAGATGCTGACCAAAATATATTTGACGCTTGGAAGAAACACGTCGATGATGATGAGCAAGCAGTTTGCATAATACTTGGCTCTATGTCGGACCACCTTCAGAAAGCTTACGAAGATATGGATGCTCAAACCATCATCTTTCACTTGAAGAAGTTGTATGCAACTTCCGTTCATACCGTGAGATTCCAAGTGTCATGTGCCTTATTTCAAACAAGGTATAAGGAAGGATCTGTTAGTGGATATGTGCTTAAGATGATTGGCTACATTGAAAAATTGGCCGACCTCCGGTTCATCATTGATCATGAGATAGGTCAATATCTAATTCTTCAGTCCTTACCAAAAGACTTCTCTAACTTTATTATGCAGTTTCATCTGTCCGATAAAGAAGCTACTTTAACAGAATTGCACAATCTGATAAAACAAGTAGAGAAGGGCTTGAAACCGGAGCTTAAAACCTCATTCATGCTCACGGGTACGGACCTGAGCCACGAAGCCCAAAGAAAAATAAGGGCAAGACCAAGGCTCCAGATCACCTAAAGCCCAATGGTAAGGTGGAGAAGAAAAAGGGAAAAGGGAAATGTTTCTTTTGTGGAAAGAAGGGTCATTGGAAGAAATACTGCAGATCCTTGAAAGCCAAGGAAGCTAGGGAAGCCCAAGAGGCCAAGAAGCTCAATGCTTCGGGTATGTTGTATGTGATTGAACTATATTCCCAAAACTCTGAACCTTCTACTTGGGTGCTTGACACCGGTTGTGGGACTCACTTGTATAACAATGTGCAGAGCCTGAGAAACAGTAGGAGACTCCGTTATGGGGAGGTTGACTTACGTACGGATAATGGAGAAAAACTGGCTGCATTGTGTGTGGGGACTTATTCATTAGTTTTTCCGAATGGTTTAGTTTTAGACTTAGAAGATTGTGTTTATGTACCTTCTCTAGTAAAGAACATCATTTCAATTTCTTCTTTATGTAATAAAGGCTTTTCATGCCTAATAAGTTGTAATGAATGTTCCATTCATTTCAATGAAATAAAATATGGAGATGGTATTTTGAATAATGGTATCTATATCTTACAAACTAACAAATAATGTTCAATCTATAATATATACAATGTTAACTCGAATAATCTCAATGAATCACTTCTATGGCACAGTCGTTTCAGTCATAGCAATGAGACAAGATTAACTAAGCTACATAAGGATGGGTATTTCAGACCCTTCAAATATGAACCTTATGGAACTTGTGAGTCTTGTTTAATTGGTAAAATGACCAAATTACCCTTCAAAGGTAAAAGACAGCATGCATCGGAGACATTAGAACTCATACACTCTGATGTATGTAGACCAATGTCAGTCACCGCTAGAGGTGAATTCTCATACTTCATTACCTTTATCGATAATCACTCACGATATGGGTATGTGCACCTTATGCGGTACAAATCCGAAGCCTTTGAGAAATTCAAAGACTTCAAAGTTGAAGTAGAAAACCAGTTTAATAAAGTATTAAGTCACTAAGGTCTGACCGAGGTGGTGAATACTTAAGCGACGAATTTCAAGATTACTTGAGAGAAAATGGCATTGTTTCCCAGTGGACTCCTCCGGGAACTCCACAGCATAATAGGGTCTCCGAAAGGAGAAATCAGACATTATTAGATATGGTCCGATCAATGATGCCAGGCATGGAACTACCTCTTTCATTTTGGGGTCTTGTTTTAGAAACTGCAACACTACTACTAAATCAAGTTCCTTCCAAGACTGTTAGTCAAACACCATATGAGTTATGGTCAGGGAAACGTCCTAGTCTTAGTTATCTAAGAGTTTGGGGATGTGACGCATATGTTAGGCTGACACAAACTAACAAATTGGATGGTAGGGCAGTTAAATGTAAGTGTGTAGGATATGCATTGAACTAAAGAACATACGTGTTCTAAGTCCCAAATGAACAAAGAATATTTGTCTAACGAAATGCTAAATTTCTAGAGAATGAATTCCTTCTCAAGAAATATAGTGGGAGTAGACTTAACCTCGATGAGGTACGAGAAGAACAAACTAACATAGAACTAAACCCCAGGCCCTTAAAAAGGGCAGCGACAGAACAACCACAAGGTTATGAACTTAGAAGGTCTGGTAGGGAAAGATATGAGCCTGAAAGATATGGATGTGATATCAAGACGGAAGTATCAGTTCAGTCATATGGAGATAATGATCACGCAGGGATACAGAACTGGTACTCTAATTTGTTGCAAACATCGGGATAATATGACAATGTCATGATTATCCGATTAAAGAGACTAGTTGCTTGTGATCCGATTTATGCTTCGTACAATGCATACACTACTCCAGCCCCAGGCCTTGCATGTGACATCCGATACTGGATCGCTATATGCAATACTACGTATACTAAGCATGGAAAAAGATTATATATTCCATTGCGAATATTTATGGAGAATTGGGTAGGCACTATATTTTGCTAGAAGCCAACCATGTCTTGTAAATCAGTATGCACGTGGTAAGAGATATACACTTAATCGGATAGTCCGATAACCGGATTTACTGCCAACATATCTATGAGTCTCTTGGGTCGCTTCCAAAAGATTCACCGTAATAGTTGACTCGATTAGAAAATTAATTTAGGATTAATTATGAGAGAAAATTAATGTGGGATTAATTGAGGCATAATTTGATCTGAGATTAAATGTGTTCGAAAGAGAGAGAGAACACGATTAATTTGGAATTAATCGGTAAAATAAAATTGATAGTTAAATTTGATTTTTTCTATTTAATTTATTTATATGAGCTAAAATTAATATATAGGATATATAAATTGGCATTAGATTTTGATACGAAATTAAAGTCGTACTTTAATATGAGCGAACAGATTAATTTAGAATTAATTCGTAAACCGCGTTCGTAATATATTTGCAAGGCATCGTTATTTAATTAAATTATATTTAATTATTTAGCAACAAAAATTCGTTTAGTCGGATTAAATGGATCCGAGCCGCGACAAATATTCATAGAAACCGTTTGAATTTTGAATTCAAAGGGTGGGGGCCCACTTCACATGTGTGAAGTGGTGGTTGGGAGAGTGGTTGGTATTTATGCCAAAACCACTTACTTTCCAACCACTTGATTTTGGTGAAACCAAAAGCCAACCACTTGATTTTGGGTGAAAAAGGGTAAAAACCCTTTAACAAAACCAAATGCATCTCTCATCCAACACAACACAAGGCAAAAACAAAACCTAAAAACCCTAGTTTGGGCGTGAACTACCTTGCCTCCTCTCTTTGATTTTTTTGCAAGATCAAACAAGCTATCACTTCAGGGAGTCTTCTAAGGTGATAGAGAAACTAACTCAAGGGTTGGAATCATCACTTAAAGCTTGGAGCTTAAGAACACAACACAAAATTTTCAAATCCAAATCCGATCATTGTAAGTCATTCCGCACCTTTTAATGATCTTATTTACACATAATCTTGCTTAATAGATCCTTGGCATGTTCTAGGAACACTAATAGGTGTGTACTTCCAACTATTAGGAATCACCTGTGAGTCATTCAGTTTTTTCTCCAACGAATACCCATATGTCTATACGAGTTTCCAAAACTCATGGTACATCACGTGTAAACCATTGGAGCTCCAATTCCAATATATGACATATGCTAGTCTTCTAGGTTATAGGAATTCGACCGTATTCCAAAACCAACGACTAGGAATATTTACTTTAAGAATAGTTTACACCTAGTGTCAAAACTATTCTAAGGTCGATATCATTCTTAGCATATCTATACATCAATTTAATACGCATAATGACAATATCATTAATAAGGTATGAAATGAAAAATGTAGTTATTTTATTAATAAATAATAAAATATACAAATCGAATTGGCACTCAAAGCACTAACTCCATCAGCCTTTCTACTAGCTCTAAGTTTAACATCGTCAGCTAGATATGACTACCCAAATATTATGCTGGATTTGAAAGTGTGACACTCTCTTTTTGTCATTCAAATGATTCTCCTTAGTAGTGCTTGACACGCTAGCTGTTAATTTTGAATGGGTTGTTGGACTTGGGGTTGTATATATCAACAACTCTGTATGGTAACACCTGAGTAATCACAAATGGACTTGACTACCTTGATTTCAGCTTTCCAGGGAAAAGTTTCAACCGTTAGTTGTATAACAACACCTGCTGCTCCGGTTCCAGTTATGTGCATCCTATTTTTTTATCATGCCATTTCTTAGTCTTTTCTTTATACAGTCTAGCATTCTTATAAACCTGTAGGCGAAATTCCTCCAATTCGTTGAGTTGGTGGAGCCTTTTCTTTCCTGCTGCATGTAGATCAAGATTTAACTTCTTCAATGCCTAATATGTTTTGTGTTCAAGCTCCACTAACAGATGGCACGCTTTCCCAAACACCTATCGATATGGGGATATACCGATGGGCGTTTTGTAAGCTTTCCGATAGGCCCATAATGTGTCATCCAGTTTTACATACCAGTCCTTCATTATTGATCCAATGGTTCTCTCCAAGATTCTTTTGAACTCCCTGTTTGAAACTTCAACCTGTCCATTTGACTGCGAATGGTAGGCACTGGGAACTTTATGAGTAACTCTTTATTTAGATAGGAGTTCATCGAAGTATCTGTTGTAAAAATGTGTGGCGCCATTACTGATAATTGCCCGAGATATTCCGAAGGGAGTGAAAATATTCTTTTTAAGGAATTTTATCACTACTTTTGAATCATTTGATGGTAGTGCTGTTGCTTCAACCCATTTGGAGGCGTAGTCTATTGCGACTAGTATGTACATATTTTCGAATGATGGAACAAAGGGTCCCATAAAATCAATCTCCCCATATATCAAACTCCACTTCCAGAATACTTTGAAGCGGTCCTTCATTTCTCCTCGAAATATCTCATGTTCTCTGGCACCTGTCACATTGAAGAGAAAATAAGTAAGCATATTTAAACAGAGTGAGTCAGAACAAACTTGATTGTAGGACTTTGGCTGCAGTTTTATTTCCGCTGAAGTGTCTGCCGTATGGTGATGAATGACAATACTGCAGGACACTATTGACCTCATCATGTGAACCACAACATATTAGTAATTAATCAGCACAGTGTTTGAACAGGTACATTTCATCGTCAGCTGTTTTTTCATTCTCGAGCCTCGATAAGTGATCTGCCACTTGATTTTCTGTCCCTTTCATGTCTCAGATTTCCATGTCAAATTCTTGCAATAGAAGCACCCAATGGATCAATCTAGGTTTGGCATCTTTCTTTCCGATCAGGTATTTGATTGCTAAATGATCTGTGTAAACCACCACCTTGGGACCCAGCAGATAAGAGCAGAATTTATCAAAAGTAAACACAACTGCGAGCGACTTATTTTCAATGTTTGTGTAGTTGAGTTGAGATTCATTCAGAGTTCTACTGGAGTAGTAAATGGTATGAAATTTTTTTTGCTTTGTGTTGTCCTAAAAATACACCAATAGTAAAATCACTAGCATCGCACATCACCTCAAATGGAAGCGTCCAGTCTGGTGCTACTATGATGGGTGTGGAGACAAGCTTTTGTTTCAAGATCTCAAAAACTTCACGATATTCTTTGATGAAGTTGAAAGACACGTCTTTCTTTAGAAGATTGTACAAAGCTTTCCCAATGTTAGGAAACGTAATCCCTAATATATATACATGTTTGTCATCTTAGGATCTAACTATACATATATTACTAGTCCTAGATTTATTTACAAACTAATTGAAATAAATCTATATAATCACAACACAATTGAATTCCTTTAAACTTGTAGAGACCTCTTAATCAAACTTAATTGATTGCTTAACTCAATAAGCAAATGATCTTATTTATAGGAAGGAAACCAAGTCACTATGTAATCACATATATTGATTACTATTCATCATATTATTAGGATGCATAATGACTTTCTCTAACCCTTCTAAAAATGTTACTATCATGGGTGTACCATATGTTCCCCATTTAACATTTTACTAATTGTTGTTACTTAACAACTCTTGTTGTTACTTAACAACTCTTGTTGTTACTTAATTATTTGAATAACAATTCTTGTTGTTACTTAATAATTTCCAACATGAAATTATTACTAATTGTTGTTATTTAACAACACCAAATAATTCCCAATTAACAACAATCAACAACAATTTCCATCATCTCCCACTCACATATGATGGGATCAATGATTTTTATTATCTTTACAAGAATAATTCATACTTTGCAATTGTGCCGTGTGACCAGCATACTTCGAGAGCTCATTTGCTATACATCTGTTAGGAATATATAGCCGCTCGAAAAATGGAAAGAATCATAGTGGATTATGTATGCAGTATCCTCGATCATTTATCACATTAAATCTCTATCGATCTCATTTTGAATGTAATATTTATTTTTCATTCACAATCATGTTTGATCACATAGAACAACATAATTGGTTGACCAGTGAATACATGCTAATGTGATATTACTTATATAATGATCTTTCTTCTTTCTCGAATCTCTCAACCTTGATTCAATTCGCTTTTCCAGAGATATCATTTCGGATCGAATCTCTCATGATCCTTCAGTAACACTCCAAGATAGCGATCATCAAATCTAAGTTTTAAGAAGCAAAAAAGAGTCTAAAGGGTACAATGTGAGATTGAAATAATCTCAAGGGTCTCACACAATATCAAGACTAAGATCTTTACTTGTATTACCCTCAATAGTCGCAAATATGCACATGGTATGAAAACATGTGCTATGGTATTCTCTCTTTTCCCATAGAGCGTATGTCTCATAAAATACCGTACAGATTATAGTTCAGAAAAATATAATGTCTAACTCATATCTGACATTTAGACAAGTAAGGTGAAACGAACTTATTCACCTTAGGTAATATCACAAAGAAAGTGACCTCATAACGACATTACATAATTTTCAAGCTTGAGCTCTCTAGATTATCACTCAGATAATTAGCTTAAAAATTTATCTCATCTCCCATTAACACAAATTAATGGAGGCGTTGCCCGTATGAGAGGGCCAATCATTCACTTGTCTGACATACTTCTCATACTAATGAATAGTATATTTGTTAAAAAAATGTATCAACATATTAACATGTAAGCATTGAATACAAACATCGATGAGTATTAACATTAGTAAACATTGTGTGGGAAAAATACATATCATAATATGTAACTACATTAACATCTACGTAATCCATACTTTTTTACATGTCTAACAATGACATCTCTAGGAATAGGCTTGGTCATGGATCTGCTACCATTTCTTGCGTAGAAATGTACTTCATGTTTACCTCTTCTCGTGCAACTATATCTTTCACAAAGTTATATTGGTATCTATTTGTTTCGTTTTACAATGAAATTTTGGATCTTTGGTGTAGGTTATCGCTGCTTCACTATCACAGTTAACTAATACCGGACCAGCAGCTTCATTTGATATATCCAAATGATCCAATAACCTTTTCAACCATATAGCCTCTTGTACTACTGATGAAAAAGCCACAAATTCAGCCTTCATTGTGGATAAGGCTATACAAGATTATTTCTTACTGCTCCATGAAATGGCACCATTGTTTAGTAAGAAAATAAAACCGGACGTAGATTTTCTTTCATCTAGATCTCCTCCCCAGTTAGCATCAGTATAGCCTCGCAATTACAGATCATTTCCTTGATAGCATAATGAGTAATCAGCTGTCCCTTTCAGATGCCTAAATATTCTTTTAACTGCTTTCCCATGTGCTAGTTCTGGATTGGATTGGTATCTACTTACCATTCCAACAGCGAAACATATATCAGGTCTTGTACACAACATTGCGTACATTAAACTTCCAACTACATTTGCATAAGAAACTTTCTTCATTTGTTCCTTTTCCTGGGAAGTTTCAGGACACAATCTACGACTCAAAGCTTCAGTTCTTGTGACAGGAGTATCAATGAGTTTGCAAGCATGCATTTGAAAGCGTTCAAGAATTTTCTTTATATATGACTCATGTGAAAGAGATAATGAATTCTTTGAACGATTTCTTGAGATATTGACCCCAAGAATATATGCAGCTTCACCCATATCTTTTATCTCGAAATTAGATGATAACCATTCTTTAATGTGTTTTACAAACTCCTTGTCATTCTAGCTATAAGTATATCATCCACGTACAAGGATAAGATAATGAACTTATTTTTATCTCTCTTGGTGTACACACAATGATCCTCACTTATCATTGTGAAATCATTTGAAATGATTGTATTATGGAATCGTATATACCATTGTCTAGACGATTGCTTGAGGCCATATATAGACTTTAAAAGTCCACATACTTTCTCATTTTCATTTTCTTTTATGAAACCTAATGGTTGTTCCATGTAGATTTCTTCATCAAGTTCTCCATTGAGAAAAGCAGTCTTTACATCCATTTGTTGTAATTTTAGATCCATATTTGCTGCTATAGCCATAATCAAGCGAATTGAGGTAAACCTTACAACAGGTGAAAAAGTCTCATCGTAGTCAATTCCTTCATGTTGGGTATACCATTTTGCCATAAGTCGTGCTTTATATCTTTCGATATTGCCTTCGGTATTACGCTTTATTTTAAGAACCCATTTGTTCTTGACAGCTTTGCGTCCTTTAGGTAGATCAACCAGTTCCCAAACTTGGTTGGACCTCATTGACTCAATCTCTTCTTCCATTGCTTTCATCTATTTTTCCTTAGCAGGGCATTGAAGAGCCTCTCTTATGTTTCTAGGTTCTTCATCATCTTGAGGTAGAATGATAAAGGTTTCTCCTTCGATATCGAAATGAAGTCGAGGAATGCCTATATGATTACTATTTCGCAATTGGGATTCTAGTGGTGGAACTGATTCCTCACTTTCTATATTATTCCCATTTGAATCATGCACATTGCTCCCACTTGGAATATGTACATCACTCTCACTCAGATCACTTAAAGGAAACTTATGTGAAACTAATTCATCATTTTGAGATTCATGTGAAACAGATACATCAATGTTTTCTCAAATCACTCCCACTTGAATTAGGTAAACCTAAGTGTTCACTAATCATGTGATCCATTTGATCCTAAGTTTCGTATAGAGATAAATCTTGACCTATGTCTATATGCTTAGAAAATCTTTTTCTAAAAAAGTGATATCTCGTGATTCAAATTCTGTCACGCCTCCACTTTCATGTGCACCTATGAAAACATACCCTTTTGATTATTCAGGATATCTTATGAAGATACTCTTTTTTCCTATTGCACTTAACTTTCCATGTTCGTGAGAACGCACATGAATATAGGCCGCACAACCCTAAGATTTTAGAAAGTGAATATCTGGTTTACGACCTGTCCATAACTCATATAGTATGATGGACACAGATTTTGATGGCACTCGGTTAAGTACATATGTGGCAGCTAATAATGCATCACCCCAATAGGTTATAGGCAAATTTACTTGTGCCATCATAGACCTAACAATCTCAAGAAGAGTTCTATTTATTCTTCCGCAAAACTATTTTGTTAAGGAGTAGCATGACTAGTCAACTGATGACTAATTCCTTTTTCATCATATAATTCTCTGAACTGATCAGATAAGTACTCACGACCACAGTCAGTGCGTAGTGCTTTAATTTTCTTGTCCAATTGATTTTATGTTAAATTCATAAATTTCTTGAAACATTCTAATGCTTCGGATTTATGAGCAATCAAATAGACATAACTAAAACGTGTATAATCATATATGAATGTGATGAAATAAGATGCTCCATGCCTTGCCCTGACATTCATTGGACCACAGATATCTGAATGGATTAATTGTAATGGAAATTCTGCTCTAGTCCCTTTTCCAAATGGTTTTCTAGAAGTTTTTCTAGCCAAGCAATATTCACAGGTTGACAATTCTACCTTCTCAATATTTCCCAGAAAGCATTTTTTGGCTAATTTGTTCATTCTTTACTGGCCAATGTGGCCAAGTCTAGCATGCCACACAATTACATCACCATCATTATTGACAGTCAAAGTAATAAACACAAAAACTGGAATTGTGATTGAACATTCAATATTCAATACAATAAGACCATCAAGGAAATAACCAGAACCATAGTGTATTGTACCGAAGTACAAATCAACACCAAATTTATGGAAGTTCAAATTGAAACCTAAAAATCAAAACCAACACAGAAACTAAATTCGACGAATTAGTGGAGCAAACAATACATCATGTAGCAGTAAAGTTTTCCCACTATGTATGACTAACTTGCATGTTCCTACTCCTTTGACTTCAACCCGTGAGTTTTTGCCAACATATATCCACTTCACCCCAGGTGAAATTTGTCGAAATTCCACGGAGGCATCTCTATCTTTCGCTACATGGTCTGTGGCTCCTGAGTCTACAGTCCACAAAGGATTAGATTCAGTTAGAAAGATTGAACTTGAAAAACATATTTCATTTAAATATGAACGAAAGGTATTCACCTTTTTAGGCTTAGTGTAGTCACAAGCAAAATGACCTTTCTTACCACAGTTAAAACATTTAACCTTTGCCATGTTTTTCTTTTTGGTAGGACGTTTTAGTTTTCTGTTTCTTCTCTGGCTTGGGAGAATTTTGTTCTTTTCCGAACTTGAACCCACCACCATGAAATTTTCTTTTCTTCTTAAAACCCCCAGGTTTGCTCGTTTCTGTCATACACACTTCAGTATTTGACTTAGCTGCCGCAAGTCGGTCGCTTTCTAATTCAAGGTGATGTTTAGCATCATCAAAGGTTTTGATGCTCTTATTGTGGGGCAAATGCATCTTCATATACTCCCAGCTATTTGGAAGAGAATGAATGACCGTTTGGACTTTCTGTTCATCTGTAAGAACATGACCAGCATATGCTAGTTTAGTAATAATGTTTAACTTTTGCCTCAAGTGTTTTGACATAGTGAATTTAGGATGTTTTTTGTATGTGTCAAACTTGATTGTCAGTGATCTGAGTTTGGTTATTGAGGTACTACCAAACGTTTCAGCTAGCGTGGACCACATGTCCTTGGCCATGTCATATTTCATGAACTCTTTCATTAAGTCATTATCCATACTGCTTAGTAACGTAATGCGGGCAATGTAATTCTTTTTCTTCCAAGCCTCATAAGCCACTCGGTCTCGCTTGTGTTGGGCCGTAGTGCCCTGTTCAGGTTCATCCATTCTCATTTTCAAAGTTTCAAGAACCTCTTGTTCTTTTAGCACTTATTGGATTTTCATGCTCCAAATTTCATAATTATCGCCATTCAGTTTCTCACCCTTGTTGAGTTCAGTAATAATTTTCTTTGTTACGAAAGCCATATTAAAAAACACAAAGTTTCTACATACATTCATGCACAATTATTAATACTTTTGTCTTATTTTATCATGAAATGAATAATGTTTAATAAAATTTTTCACTGGGGTTAGAGTCAAAATGCCACGATGTGTCCAATTATCATCCAATTACCAATGTAAAAATATTATCAACATAATCAATCATGTAAAAACATTTTCTAAAAAATTACATAAATTTTTAGAACATTTTAATCATGCGACAATTAATGTACATGACACTCATTTATTTAATTACATAAATTAAATTCAACATAAAACATCCATACATATAAATACAATATTTACATGCCGTGAAATAACAAACAGTTACACACATAAACATTAACATAGTTTTATCATAGAAAAAACTAATATCTAACACTTAGAACTTTTCCGGTTCTAGAGTTCCAACGAATAAATGTCTTAGGATAAGAATCCTTAAATTCTTGTGGTAACTCGTAATTGATCTTGGACAACCATGGGAAACCTATAGCAAATTCAGGATCCTTACAACGTTTCCATGACATCAAAGGAAAAATTATATTATTTGCCTTATATTGGAAATACTTAATAGCTAACCTCTCAATGGCTATGTTATACTGAACACGTAGTTCTTCTGTATGAGTTACTAATTTCCAAATATCATTAAGCCATTTTTGCCATATTTCCAGGAGAGTATTTCATAGCAATCTGAGTCTATTTGGTTGTCTTATCTAATTACCTTCCCATATAGATTCTTGTAACATGTTATTAAAAGTGATGATAAGCGAAATCATACATCACATTCTCTCATCCGATATTTATCCATATCCAGCAGCATGTCTTTCAATTTTTCACTGTGAGCGGATGTCATAACCTTTTTTTACAGTTTTTTGAATAATCGGCATGATTTTTCAACAATAAATACAAGGAAAAATCAATATAATGAAACACAAAGTTACATTAACTAAAATAAACATCACAAAGATATTCATTTACATAAACACAACGTTTATATGATAAAACAAATTTATCATGGTCGATTAATACAATATGTAACAAGGATTATATATTTAATCATGACAGATCAGAATTACCGAAGCAAACCGATACATACATGACCAACACGGGCCAACAAAAATGTCCACGAGCTACTCATGTGCCACAGGAGTGGCTCACGCGCCTCCATGCACCGGCCACGGGCTCCTACTCGTCTTCATGCGCTCTCACGCGCTGGCCAGCCTCGGTTAACTTTCACGCGCGGATGACATATCGTCCGTGTGTTCTGTTTCCGTATGACATGTCTTTTGGATCTTATACTGCCAGCCGAATTATCGGTTTCTGTATTGTGGACAACATGTCGTCCTTCCTTATGTTATGCGTATGACTTGTCGTACATATACCGGATGATATGTCATCTGAAAATGAGGAACATGTATGACTTGTCGTACATAATATGGACTGTTGGACAATTATGACCCATAGCATCACTATTTGTACACATCATGGTGTTGTTGTATAAATTAACTATGTGACGAACGAAATTGCCCTTTTATCATTTGTAATTGGATTACCAAGATATATAAATGATAGAAGTCCTTATGATTAGTTCCGGATTGAGATGATATGAGATAGTATCAATCCCCAAAGGTTTAATCATTAAACATCCCTAGTCGTAGTATTATCGAGACTTGTCATCAATAATGTGGAAGACTAGTATTGCACTTGTGCGCGTTGTGGGAGCATAACGACACAGTTCTCATATGTTTAAGTATTGGATACTTATGCAAGTGCGATAGGAGGTTGTGTTTTACCGTTGGTATAGAAAACAGCTTCACTCAGGATAGACCCCGCGGAATCCCATTGGTAATATGTCTATGTGTCTATGGGAGTCCGCTTCAGGGTAGGTGTATTTGGTCTTAACCTGAGACTTGCACCGCTAATACTTGCGACAATCATTATACTTTGGTTTTGGTCGTCCAGGGCTTTAACCGATTTTGTGAACGCCTCTTCTGGGTATATTAAGAATTGTAGTGTATTGGGTGTGATGTCGAGATGGAAGTATCACTCCAGTCATAGTGGAGATGATGATCACGTAGGATACGGAACTGGTGCTCTTTTATGCTGCAGCTATCGGGATAATATGACTAGGTCATGTTTATTCGATTATAGAGACTAGTTACCAGAGATCCGATATGTGCTTCGTACGGGGCAGACACATTCCCAGCCCCAGGCCTTGCACGTGACCATCTGATACTGGATCGACATACACATATACTATGTATAATACGCCTGATATAGATCGTATACTCATTTAAGACTATTTCTGGAGAATTGGGTAGACACGGTGCTTTGCTAGAAACCAACCATGTTTTGTAAATCGGTAAAAACATAGTACTAGGTACATACGTGTTCGGATAGTCCGACGACCGGATTTACTGCCAATATATCCGTGGATCTTATGGGTCGCTTCCCGAAGATTCACTGATGACGTATGACTCACACTTTATTGATCTTGGATTAATTGGATGAGAGATAAAATTAATCTGGGATTAATTACGGATATATTTTATCTAGGATAAAATATTATTTAAAGAGAGAGAGAACGATTAATTTAGAATTAATCGATAAATTAATATATTCAATATATATTAAACGAAATTGGATTTCGACGCAGAATTAAAACCGGACTTTAATTCGGGCAAACGAGTTAATTTAGAATTAATTCGTAAGCGACATGAATAGTAATTTTACGAGGCATAATTATTTAATTAAATTTGATTTAATTGCGTCGCAACGGAAAATTCGTTAATTTGGAATTAGCGAATCCGAGCCCGGGAGTGTTTGCGGGGCAGCTCGCATTTCGAATAGAGTAGGGCCTACAAGTCACATCAAGCGTCAATCATTAGTCATTCTTGTGATGTAAGTCACATCACCTTGAGTGATTGACACAATATCACTATTCATGATTGATGTAAGTGGTTGGAAAGCATTTGATGGCTTGAAAGACATATATCATTATTTTAATAAATGATATTTGACTTTCAATTTTTTTGTGTATTTGATATTCAAAACACACACAACTCTCATCTCTCTCTCTCCCTCATGTATTCGGCCAAGAGGCCATTTACTCTATTCTCTCCCTTTTGGCTTTTGAAGCCATTTTTTCTTCTTGATTCTTGCTTGGCCGAGAACTAGAAGGAAGCATATGATGATTTTGTTACAAAATCAAGAGTGCTAGAACACATTAGAGGCATACAACGGTGATAGGGAAACCCACCCATGGGCATGGAATCCTTACCCAAAGCTTGGAGCTTGAAGATTCAACATGAAGCATAAAACCAAGCTTGGCCGTGAGCTTCTCCAAAGGAAGAAAAAGTTTTATTCTTCGACGCATCTAATCCGATCAATGTAAGTATGTTTCCGCCGTACTTCTTGATGTATGCACATGTTTTCATTGCTTAATTTGATATTAGGAATGCTTAGAAACCCAACAATAGTATTAGAGCCTAATTGAGCATGAAAATGATTTAGGGTTAAAATTTGGTAAAATCGCTTTGAGCATGATTTGATGAAATTGTTTAATTAAGTATGCTTGAATGATGTTTAATTGAAGTTGTATATGATCAATTTCATGAAAATTAATTTGGAACAATTTTCCCCAATATGTTAGGCTTGGCCGAATATAGAGTTGCCCTAATATCATGGTGAATTTTTTGATTTTGATCATTGGATGAGTTGAAATCATTAGGGTAATGTTGATTGTGGATTTAATTGGATTCAATTCGCAATCAGACATGAAAAAACCCTAAATGGCAGTGACTTATGAAGTATGAATGAGTTTGATTTTCAAATGTGTTGGACATATGTTGATGATAATGAGCATGATTAATTATGTAAATTGATGCTTTGGAAATGTTAATTTAGTTAATTAATTATGGCATACACTTTAGGTTAATTTAATTATGAAATTTGGAATTTGGAATTAAATTAATTGGGCCAAATTTGGAATTGGGCTTGTAAAGTTGTAATTGAGCTTAATGGGCTTGGTTGGGCCAAGTATGGTTTAGGTTAAATAGTTGGATCCAATTGGGCCTAAAACCATATCCATAAAGTCCAAATATAACTATTGGGCCTTTAAGTTTAATTGGGCCAAATGAGCCTAAATTGATTTCTAGGCTTATGGGGTTATTCCTTGATTGGGCTTTGGTTGCCGAAGCCTACGCCATAAGAAATTAATTGAAAGCCCATTGGACTTTAATTAAACGACATTGGATGTTTATTGGGCTTTGAGACCCGTTTAGATTAGATTTGGAATCTAAGTCGTAAAGGTGCATTTAAAAGTGTAATTATTTAATTTGGAATTAAATAAATGAATTAGTATTAAATAAAGTTAAATTGGATTTAAATTTGTAGTTTAATATAATTCAAGAATTCGTACTTTGAGTACTTATTCGCAAAATGAGTTTGAATCGCGCAAAATCAAATCGTTGTTTGAACATTGGATGGTCATTAATATTCAGATTAATTAATTGGATTAGATTGATTGATAACATGGTTGTGTGAATACATGATTGCGATGCATGAATAATGTATATCAGATGGATATTAGATGGGTGAGGGCAATTTTGGAAATTGTTGTAATAAATTTAGAATTTATTAAATTGGACATGCGTGTCCAGCCTTATCTCTAATAACTCTTTGTATTTCTCTTCTCACCTATTCCCCTCAATGTAAATGAGGTTTCTTTAGAAGTGTTATGTAATTGGGTAGAAGTAATACTCGTGCTAACGAGAGAGAGGAAAAGGAGAGATTTGTTCTAGGAATAATGTGTTTTAAGTATCCATCCGCATATCATTATTATATTTATTTATGCGCCTTATTATGCTTTTAGAATGCATGTTTAAGGGTGTATGTTGATGAGACCTTAACAAAGATAATTAATTGGTTGCCAATTACACGAAAAACCCTCACAATATATTAAATGTTTTTCCTTCCATTGAGTGATTCTTACTCAAGATCCAAGATTGACACTGGTTTGTTGGCCAAAGTCAAGACCTTTGTCCATTGCGAATATATTTGAATCATGAAGGCTTTGTTCCATATCGATGTCTTGTCAAAGTTGTGATTTGTTGGCCAAAGTCAAGATCACTTCTTGTCCATCGACATTGATTACGAAGCTTTCCAAAGTCAATGGGTTCTACTTAACTGAGATCATTAAGTTTGTTGTGCCAAAGCCAAGGCTTAGTTGATTCAGAGGAAAAAGGTTAGGCAATATATTTGATATATTTACATGTATAAGATATATGTTTCAGACTTGGATGTCCACCTACTGGATCTAGGAATTGGATAGGATCCAATTGATCTTAGAGATCTACCTAGTTAAATATCATACAATTTGTTGGCCAAAGTCAAGATTGTGTGTTATATAACGGAATCCTAGCCCACTAGGAAACTAGGTTTCCCGAGTACTCAACAGAGGGTTAGAGGCTCGCCGAAAAAATAGTGGGAGGCAAGTATTAGATTTGCAATTTCGTTTAGATACTTGCCATACGCGCTCATTTCATTAATCGTCAAAATAATTATATTAGTTGGACTAATATCAAACGTTGTTTTAATTAAAAAGTTGGACTGTATTCAAACTAATTTAATTATAGTTGATTTTATAATTGGATTATAATAATCAATATAATTGAATTTAATTAATTTAATTATAGTTGATTATATAGTTAGACTATAGTAATCATGATATTAAAAAGTACACAAATTGTTAATTAAATAGTTGGACTATTAGAAACAAGATAAACCGAAAGATTAACGTTTAGAACATAATCCTGGGTGAAAATGTATTTAAATGGTTTAATTTTTCAAATTGGGAATAAATAACCTCAGGATAGTCTTGAGAACTGAGAAGTTATTTTATTTGATAAAATGACATCTCAGGCCTAAGTCTGGAGTTAAATAAATAGTAGAGCATGATCTTTGGAAGATTCATGTAATGATAACTTTAGTGCTTAATCCTTTATGCTTACTGAAAGGACTCCTTAATTTCTTTATCAGAACTAAGGATTAGATCCTTATAGTATGATATTGAAATTGAAGGATCTTCATATATCTATACTTAGATCTTAGCAGCATTAATTGCAATAGAAAACTCTTGGAGAGTCAATGACTATGCTCAATGAGTCTAAGCCACTGTTTGCAAAAGGGCAAGAAGCGCAAGACGCATCTTACTTCGATATCCCAGAAGGCCAAGGCTTGGCTGAAGGCTTATGGGGTGTCGAAAAAGGGCAAAGGCAAATCATAACAGTCTTCTAGGAAGACAAAGGACATATCCCAAGATGTCTACCTAAATTGTGGCAAACGGGGTCACTGGAAGCGTGACTGCCGTATGGACAAGGAAGACATGAAGGAATAGAAGAAATGGCAAGGCTCAGACTTAAAGTATGATTGTTACAAACATGTTTGCAACTAGTATTAAAATTTGATTTTAGATACTGGATGTAGTACATATATATGTACTGATTTGCAGCAACTGCTGATAAACATGATACTGACTTCAGATGAGATTTATCTGTGAATTAGAAACGGGACGACAGTCGCTGTTTTAACAGTAGATACCTAAGTTTAGGAACTACCATTAGGGTGTGTACTTAAATTAGGAAACTGTTAAATGTATCTAATTTGACTAGAAACATTATCTCTATATCGAGTATAACTTGTTACGAGTATACCTTTATATTTTAGAACACTAAAGTGTTTTATTTTATAAAGATGATATTGAGATAAACACATTAGATGTGAATAACAGTATTTATATTTTGAATATAAATAAATCTCAAACATATAACATGACAAAGAATTAGCTCAAACTGATAAACATGAATACTTTAGAAGTAAAATATTCAATATCAAACTCCATCAGCAATACTAACCATCTGCCTAACTTCCCTACTAGAGAAGGTACCGAATGTAGATACTTCAATGGGTTCTCCTTTACTACCACTTGGATCTTGTAAGATTGGAAGTAATGACACAATTTTCTGTACGCCCACACTACTGCTAAACAGATCTTCTCTACCTCTTGATAGTGGGATTCATACGGAAGCATCTTCTTACTGAGGTAATAGACTGCGTGCTCTACCCCCGTCTCATCTGCTTGTACCATCATCGCCCCTAGCGCTTCAGGTTCCATGGCCAGGTACAGTACTAAAGGTTTTCCCGGTCTTGGAGGTTTCAAGATAAGAGGTTTTACCAAGTATTCTTTGACCTTGTCGAAGGCTTCTTGGCATTGCTCATTCCATTTCCCTGGCTGGTCCTTCCTCAACAATTTGAAGATAGGCTCGCATACAGACGTCAACTTAGTGATGAACCGACTGATATACTAAATTTTCCCAAGGAATGCTATAACTTCTTTCTCTGTCTTCGGCACAGGCATCTCAGTAATCGCTTTGATCTTTTCAGGGTCTACTTCTATCTCTCCCATTCCTACCGTGTGTCCTAGCAGCTTTCCTGACGTTACCCCAAACACACACTTTTTTGGATTTAGTCGTAAGTTGTATTTGTCGACTCGTTCAAGGAACTTCTCCAGTGCTTCTATATGTCCGCTTCTTGTCTCTGACTTCACCATCATATCATCCCCATATACTTCAATTTTTTATGCATCAAGTCATGGAATAACGTAGTGGCCATTCGTTGATACGTAGCTCCTGCATTATTGAGCCCAAACGGCATCACCTTATAGCAATACGTACCCCACTCGGTGACGAAAGTAGTCTTATGCTTATCTTCTTCAGCCATAAGAACTGATTATATCTTGAGAACCCATCCGCGAACGAGTACATGGCAGATAAAACTGTACTATCAACTAGCACATCTATATGGAGTAAAGGAAAATCATTCTTCGGGCAAGCTTTGTTAAGGTCTTTATAATCCACGCACATTCTGACCTTTCCATCTTTCTTTGGCACTGGCACAATGTTTGCCAACCACTTGGGGTACTTTACTACTTCTAGATATCCAACATCTATATGCTTCTTAATTTCTTCTCTAACTTTCTTGGTGCACTTAGGTCTCATCCTTCGGAGCTTCTGCTTTACTGGTCTCATGTTCAGATAAGTCGGTATCGTATGCTGGGCGATACTCCTATCTACTCCGGGCATGTCCTCGTAGGACCAAGCGAATAATTTAGCATATTTTATTAACATCTCCTCTAATTTCTCTCGTTCCTCAAAGGTAACCTTACTTGCAATTAGAATCTCCTTGGGGCTTTCAGGAGTTCCAAGGTTAAATGTGTTTATTTTGGTTGAGTTGATGTCAAATATACTCAAGTCATGCAGGTTGAAAGGAAGAGACTCAGAAAAGTAAATGAAATCAATGTCTTTATTATTACCGAATACATGGTTACACTCAAATAAATCAGGTAGAAAAACATCTTCGTCCTCTACGGACGCTTCATCCCCTATAGTCGGGTTTTTCTTGGTCTTCTTACTCTCCTCGAGGGTCAGGCTCTCTAGCTTCATCAGCTCTTCTTCCCACTTGTCTTCCTCCTTTGCAACTTCTTCTACCAGAAGTTTCTCACCCATCACATCCTGGAAGATTTCAAATCCTGGTACCATGATCCCATTGACTTCCACTGGTTCAGGCTCTCATTGATACCCCATTGCCTTCACGAAGTATTCTGTCAGCTTCAACCATTTCTTCTTAGTCTTCGACTTATCCTCATCGGACTTGTATCCCAGTCTTCTCCTAGTAGTCTGTCCCTTGAAGTTGGGCAATGCTCCTCCTACACCCGAACATGTACTGGTTCAAACTTCATTTTCTCCATGATCCTAGCCACCTTAGGATCCACCCACTCCTCAAAGGTTGCCAACACTTGGAATCTCGTGAAAGGTTGTATCTCCAAGGCGACCACGATATTATCTACCTCAGCTCTAATAGTAACAATTTCTCCCCCGTACGGAAACTTGATGGCCTGGTGAAAAGTGGAGGTCACGCCCCCAAGCTTGTGAAACCATAGTCTCCCCAATAGCAAAACAAAAGTGGCCGGAATATCAAGCACCGTGAACTCAACCTCATCCTCAATTATGCCCACTTTGACTACTGCAGTGAAAGTGCCCTCAAATCCTCGCTTACTGTCATCATATGCCTTGATAGTCATATTGGAGGGACTCAGATCGGTCGTCTTCATACCCAACCTCGACAGAATTTTCAAAGGGCACACATTGATAGATGAGCCATCATCCACCATTACACAAGACATCTTCTTACCCCCTACTTCAGCTCTTATTAATAGTTTCCTATTGTGATTCCTTTCTTCTGCTAGAAGTTCCTCCTCAGAGAAGGTTATCACCTGTAATGCTTCCTTCCACACCGATCATACGAACATTGTAGGGTTGGTATCTTCTGATACTATTATCTTGCTCAAGGCTTCAACCATGGCACGCTTATGCTCTTGAGATGCACACAACAACTCCCAGATGCTCACCCGTGCTCGTGTCTTTTTCAACTGACGCATCACTACATCTCCTTCAGTATTATCCATATTCTCTGCCACTTTTCTGCCTTCTGCCATCACTTTCTTACCTTTTTCTGCCATATCACTGCAAAAATGCCCATTGCGTGTCATTCCTTTCACCTCATCTTCATCACTGCTTGAGAAGTCCTGCCAGAAACTCTTCCCCCGCTCTGTTTCATCCTCACTATTGCTATCCCAAATCCTCAGGTAAAAGGCTTGGTGGTCAAATATTTGGAGGATAAGGCTTTCAGATAGGCCGGAGCCGATCATGTAGGTAGGTGGTGGGACATAGTGGTAGTTAGGTAAGGGTTTCCTGTGTGTGTTGGGTTGCTCCTTTTCGGGGTCGGGTATTTTGTGGGAGTCTATGAGGTCTTGAATTTCATGTTTGAGGCGGGCACAGCTGTCCGTGTCATGGTCTTTTTGCTACTGGCAGTGACAGTAAAGGTTCAGGTTAAGGTGTGATGGTGGAGGTTGTGTAAGTGGTTTAGCTTCTAAGGGTTTTAGGAGTCCTTACCTCGTCAAGTTCTCAAGCACCTTAACAAAGGCCAACCCAGGTTAGAAAAACACCGGTTTCTGATGGCGGCTACCTCAGCAGAATGGACTTGGCACCTGATGGTCCTCCAAGTATCCTCCTATTTAGGCTATAAAACTTCCCGTTCTTAACTTCTTCCTCCTCAATGTCCATGATAGTCTCCCTCAACTGTCGAAAATCATTAATCATAGAGGTAATCCTCCTCAACTTACCATAAATAGAGGGCTTGGTGCCCTTGATGATCATTTTGATATGATCCATCTCTGAGGGCCGAGTTTTCATCTTCAGAAGCTGGCTTCTCCAGCGATCCACATAATCCTTGAAGCTTTCCTCCGGCTTCTATTTGGTATTCTCCAAGTCGTGAAGCAACATGTCGATCTCCAAATCTGTGACATATTGATTCAGAAAGGCCTCCGCCAATGCCCTCGAATCATACTTGACTTTCCTCTCCAGGGCATGGTACCATACCACGGGTGCCCCTTCAAGCGACATCCCAAACATCTTCTGAACCTGACGGTTCGACAGACCCACTAAACTCATCACAGAAATTTACTATCGGAGATGGACCCTCGGATCCCCATTCCCATTGAACTTGGCTATGTCAGGCATCTTGAATTGAGCCAGCAGCTGCTCCTCAAAACTTATCGCCTCAAAGTCTAGCAAATCTTCATGCTTACCCCACATCTTGCAAGTAACTGACTCTACCTGATCCCGGAGTTTCTGCAACTCTTCTTGAGACCCGGTTATCCTTCCCGCGGCATACTCAGCCATGTCATCATAAAAAACAAGGATCTCATCATTCAACCTATTAGGAGGTTCCTCATGTCTCTCATTCTCAGAGCCTCCCCCAGCATGGGGCACAGCCATACTGGCCATAGCGGTGATCAAAGCTTATAACTGCTCGGTAACCTTAGTGAGACTAGTCTCCAGCTGATCTATACGAGATCCCTCGTTAACTGACTCACTCATATTTGCTAATTGTCTTTTTACGAGTCTTCCTCATGTTGGCATGTTGGCAAGTTAGCATGCATACTTGTGATGCATGGAATATACAAGCCCATCAAAGTTTTCATACAAGTTGGCCCATTATCATTTTAAAGCATTCAATCAACTATTGCGAGGTGAAAACTTATCCCAGTTGAAAAAGGCCCAACAGTTTTACACTTTTTCCATAACATGGCTAGATAATTTCAAATGATAAGGGACCCAAACACAAAGTGGCCCATCAGTATTTTAGAAGCTTTTGGCCCAATTGTCATAAGACACGAACTCATCCCCGTTTAAATGGCCTAACAAGTTCACAGCTCATGACGAAAGGTCCAACTAAATCTAAATGATGATAGTCCCAAACACAGGCATAAATGGATGGTTTCTATTGGTCATACAACTATGGTTCACATGCGGGTTTATAGAGGTATAGACAAAGGCTCTCGCCAGTGAAGGGTTACCCACAACTAGGTCTCCCCACTCAAGGGTTCGAGCGACCAAGTGAGCGCACCTTTTTTATACGCTAAGGTACGTGCCAACTAGTGGTGATACGTGAATGACTGTCAAATGGATTTCTTATTGAAGATTCCCCAAAGGGAGGGTGGAGCGGACTCTCTTAAATACCCAAGCTTCTTAGGCTCTTATCGCCTTGGTAACAGGAATAAACAATAGGTCCTCCAAATTAGTCCATCACAGTAAATGATTATTTATCTGCCTTCACAGTTTTCCCTTCAGCTATAGAAATGTAGTGAATGAAGGAAGACACCAAACCATTACCTAGCTCTAATAATGCGTTTGATTAAACCCATTCAACCCACTGTAGATATAGTTAACTAAAGCACGAATCACAAACATTACAAGACATTATTTCGGGGCTGATTCTCTATCTCCGGTGGAGTTGCTAGACTGTAGGACACAGAAATCGGTGACGCTGTTCCAGGCTCGCGACCTAGTTGGGAGTACGGAGTAGCCCACATGGGACTAAATTGGAGAATAAAGGAGTCGCCACCCAGTGTGAACTAGGAATTGATTTAAGGCCGCACTCACCCCTCGCAAGGGAAGACCTCAAACTGTTGGGTTTAGAATGGTCTCTTACTTATGCCACTTGTAATAAACGGATTTATGCGATAATATAACCATGTCTACACAACATACATACCCTAGAATAACCTACGTCTAAGTTTGCATACAACCTATATCTAAGTTTGCATAAGACTTTTATCTAAGTTTGCATGCATAAAAGTAAGTCAGAATAACGACAAGCACACAATCTCATGAATACATTAAATGGATAAATACAGAAATATAAGTAAATAATTGTCTAAACATAAATATTAAAGAAAGATAATCAAATTCCTAACGTGAAAGAAATAACTAAATCATCCATGGAAATAACGTGCTATTTCTAATATACAATAGATAAACACAAGATTTGATGAAACGAAATATGTGCGTTTCTCAAGCGGTACGTGGAGTTGTATCCCAAGTTCAGACCGCACTACCATCTATTCGGATTTGGTTACGGAATTTACATATGGGTTTCCATCTGATATACCGTGAGAGATAACACAAAATCATTCATCCAATGGCCATAATATACATGAACCAGCAATACACATGCGAAGAAATACCAATAAATTATTAAAAAGATAAACGAGAATAAATAAAATAGTGCCCTCAGGTCTAACCTCTTAAGTCACCTCTTGGAAGTGCATTACGCGGTCGTCGGAATGGTTAATGCTCCGCAACTCCTCTGGTTCACTGGTTCAATGTTTTCCTTCGTCGCCTTGCTATTTTGGGCTACTGTTTTCTCTATTTTTACTGCTATTTTTGGTCACTGTTTTTGCGGTAATTAAGGACTATTTTAGCTTACTGTTTTATGATTGTTTAGGTATGTTTAGGGGCTGTGATGGTGCGATGATTAATGGTTGTTTTGTATGCAGTTTAAGGGTGTGTTTGGGGCGGTTTCGATGGTAAATTAAAGTAGTTTTTGGTGAAGGATTAAGACAGTTTTTGGTGGCAGTTTTTGGGACGCAGTGGCTGGGTTTCAAGGCAGATTTTCAGGGCTATTTTACGGTATTTGAAAGAAGTTTCAACTGTGCAGTTTTCGGTAATTGATGGTATGTTTAGGGGTGCAGTTTGCGTGGCAGTGCAGATGGAATTTTTGGGGACTGTTTCGGTGATGTAGAGGGGTTTCAGGGGACAGTTTATGTGGCAGTGCATGGGTTATTTAGGGGGTTTTAGCGATGCTGGTTCACGGTAAAGGAGGGGGTTCTTAGGGCTGCTGGTTCACTACAAATGATGGGGGTTATTCTTCTTGTCTTGGGCATAAAGGTGTTAGGGAAAGAACAGTTTGGTTTGTGCGTTTTTTTATAAGAAAGGTTTAGGGTTTTCCTTGTACGGGAAGAGAATAAATCATGCAATTAAGGGATATATCTTTTAATTAGTGTACTACAAGGAAATGATCCATTGAATTAGGAAGGTGATTTATTTTAGTTTAGGAAAGGAATTTATGGGATTTGATTTGATTTATTTAATTTAGCATGTGATTTTATTTGATTTATTTAATTTGGGAAGGTGATTTGTTTCGATTTTAACATATGTTTAATGTGTTAATTATTTTTTTAGATGGGATTGGTGGGCTTGGGCGTGTAGTGTTTGGTTCTTTAGTGGGCTTGGGCGTGTGGTTGGTGGTGTGTGGGCTTGGGTGTGTGGCTTGGTGTAGGTTGCGGGGGCTTTGGGTCAAGGATAAATTTTAAAACAGAGATCCAACGAGCGAACCCGAGGATAAGCAAACGAATTAAGTCCAATAAGGTATCGATTTTTTGAATTTTCCCTTCTAACGTCCATTTCCCTCGACTTCCGTAACTTATCAGGTAGTGCCTCCATACGAGGCTCATTATCGGGACTTATGCAAAAATACAGTGCCTACACCAGTTGTTATATTTGATTTTCTAGTGCCTTTATAGATGCTGATTGGCTTTGATTGAATGCTGCTTGGGCTTGAAACATAACATCATATTTAGCTTCTTGCTTTTTGAACATCTCTGCAAGCATTTCTTTTATTTCTGGTTGTTTTTCATACTCTTGGCCTTTGTTTTATTGTTAGAATCCGGGTGGTGGATTGTTCTTTTATCCTGAATTGTTGCTCCATGTGAAATTGGGATGATTCCTCCACCATGGGTTGTAGGTGTTGGAATATGGATTGTTTCATTGTCTGTTGAAATTGTTGACATGATTCACTGTCTCATCATATTGGTTTGCCTCTGATGCTCCTCCATATGGTGAACTTATGGCACCAATGATGTTTACAACTTCCGTGCTAAGTGTTTCCAGACATTTGCATATCTGCTCCAGTTTGGCATTCATTGCTGTGTTGGCTAAAACTTTGTGGATTCCTGTTATTCGTTGAATTATGCTTCTTTCTGTTGGCCACAAAGAATTGTTGTTGGTCATTTCTTCAATTAAGTCCCACACCTGATGTTCTCCTTTTTCCATTAAAGTTCTTCCAGTAGCAGCATCAATTGTGGCTCTCATCAGTCTAGAAAGTCTATTATAGAAGGTTTGAACTTGGAGGCACTTTGCAATCTCCTGATGAGGACATTTTTTTGAGAAATTTCTTATATCTTTCCCAAGCTTTACAGAGAGATTGAAAGTCATGATGTATAAAGGATGTAATGTCATTCCTCAGCTTTGCAGTTCTGGCTGGTGGAAAGTACTTTGCAAGGCATTTGGTGGCTAGAGTGTTCCAAGTTGTGATAAAACCTGCTGGTAGTGAATATAGCCAAGCCTTAGCTCTGTCTTTCAAGGAATATAGAAACACACGTAGTTTCATTGCGTCTTCTGCCGCTCTGTTGTAATTGAATGTGCTGAAACTTCCAGGAAGTTGCTGATGTGGGCATTAGGATCTTCGGTTGTATTCTCCCTAAACTGAACTGATTGTTGTATCATCTGAATGCATGTTTTGATGTCACACGCATTTGCTGGTAAGTGAGGAAGTACAATGCATGAAATGAAGCTGTCAACCACCGGAATAGTTCTATCTCGAATAAGAATTTGTGGTACAACCTCCAAAGGTTCAAGTTCCATGTTGACCAGTACTTCTTGGCCTTGTCGCCTTTCCCTTCTCAACTGTCTGATGGTTCTTTCAATCTCTGGGTCAAGCAGGCGGATTTCAAAGCATCTGGTTTTTTGCATGTAGTGTTTGAGAACTTGAAACACAAGAAAATAGAAATAATAGGTAAAAAAGAATTAAACATAAGTAAAGATATCTAACCCCAAAATTAATAGTAAAAGATAAATAAGTCCCCGACAACGATGCCAAAAACTTGGTCAGTGAAATCACTCATGTAACGCAAGCGCACATATCAATCAAGTAGTATAAAATATATCGATCCCACGAGGACTTAATACCTAAGCTATCAATTTATAAAGTTAAATATTTACGAGTACCTAATAGATTGGTTTGTTGATTGGATTGTGATTTGAACTAAAACAAGTAAATAAAACGGTGCAAATGTAACTCAAAGGAAAATTCAATATTATAAAACTATCTAGGGTTGTGAATCCTTCCAATATCTTTTAAAGATGAAGTGATTATCCATGTTTGTACAATATATTGGTTTATTACCTGGAACATGAATTTATGCAAAAGCCTATTCTGATGGTCAGATACAAACACCCAGTATTAATTCAATTAATCATATTCCTATGTCAACCAAGTTACCTGAATTCGTTAAGATTAAGTTCCAATTATGGCTACCCCCGCATAACAGGTATATTTCTATCATGTAAGGAAATCTACCTAAGAGTCTCTTGCCCCAAGGTGAGATCGTGAGCTATTGAGTCTAAGGCTAAACCTAAAATATTTTTTCCCAGTTCATTTTAAGTTTACCAAATCAATATTATTAATTGCCAGTTAACAAGAAGCATTAAGCTTAAGGCTCAATAAATAAACCTTTATATTGCCAAAGACGTAAAATTATCACTCATAAACTGGTGATATTGGAATTCATCACAATCCCAGATAAAGAGTTTAGTTACCACACATATCTAGGACTACTAAAAATATAAATAAAGTAAATGACATAAAGTAAAGATGGAAATTAAAAAGATAAAATAAACAATATAGAAAATACTAGGGTTAAATGATCCACTTTTATTACTTCTAATTTAGATATCTCCCTTATTATAATATATAATTTTTGCATGACATTACCGACCGACCATATAGGCGGTATCCTGATTAAGTCAGATTTATGATTAATTCCAGCTAGGGATGGCAGTGGGTAGCTATGGTGCGGGTTTGTCATTACCAAGCCCGCACCCGCATATGTAAATAAATTACCAAACCCGCACTATACCCATTGCGGGTTAACCAAACCCGCGCACCGCATATAAAAATAAATTACCAAACCCGCATTAGTACCAACGGATTTTTTGTGGGTTTTTAAAATATTGAATTACTTTGTGTTCTTAATAATATAATTTTTTTAATTAAATAATTTATTTTTAATTTCCAGCTGTAGTTTTCACATTTGTTTTTCATTTGACATATATAATATGCAATGTATGTATATATAGTACACAGATACACATATGTATGAAAGATTCGATACCATATGTTTATTTTTTCATATAAACATAATTAAAACGATTTCTTCCCTTCATAATTATAATGATCTAAGTTAGCCAACTCAATCGACAATAAGCTAAAAAGTAATCACCAACCTTTGGCCATATTTTTTTTATGCTAAGTGTAATGAAAGTGATGCTTACAAGGCTCAAGTGGTATAAGTGTAATGAAGAAGTAGGAAAGCTACAGAAGTTGCACAAACACTAGCTTATTTCGCTTCTCTCCCGTTTATGATCATGTGAATTTAATCCAAATTTTTTATTATAATTTTATTAACAAGTGTGATTTAAAAAAAAATAATAGTCATGCAAAAAATCTTCAGTTGGGCAGGTTGCGGGCTGAGGCTGAGTGAGAGTGTGGAACTGTGGATTAGTGTTTTAGGTTTAGGTTTTGTTAGTTGTTTTTATATGAATATTATCCTACAAATATTAATTAATAAAAAAAATATTACGGGTATGCGGATACCCGCAGTGGATACCCTTATTTTTTTCTTAAATATCAAACTCGCACCGCACCCGCGACGGGTTTTGCTTTAAATTACCAAACCCGCACCGCACCCACTAATATATTTACCAAATCCTACCCATTACGGGCGGGTTTTTGCAGGTTTGTGGGTAAAATTGCCAGCCCTAATTCCAAGAGACCATAAAGGCTGTATCCAATTTAGTCACGTTAAAATCAATTTAATTAAGTCCAACTGACCATAAAGGCTATATCCTATTAAGTCAGATTTTAAATAGTGTATATATTATAATTAAGAGAGATTAATCTAAATATTAGTAATAAAAGCTTAACCTTTGACCCCAGCAGAGGGGAGTTGCCTCCTCATATTGAAAAGTAAAAATAAAGACTGAAAAATAAAGTAAAGAAAGAACTATTGCGTAAAATAAAAAATAAATAAGATACAATCTTCTTAGGTATTCTTAAGGAAATTCTCAGAAGAATGTATGGATTTTCCTTTGATTTCAGCTTTAATTTATAGGAAAAATTCTACCTCGCGACGTGCCGTTAATTCAATAGGATCTTGACACGTGGCTGTCGGCAAAATAACTGGCTTGGCATTGCGACGAGTGAAGTTGTGCATGTCACGATGCTGAAGTAGGAAATCTGAATTTAATAATACTAAATTATGACATATGAGATTGGGCCACATAGGTGTTAGACTTCTATCCAAATAGGGCCACATAGATGTTAGACGTCTATCCATATTACCTTAGATCCTTATCTGATTTTTGAGTCATGAATCCAAGGGAAGATGACAAAGGTCCATTTTCTTGGTGTTGGACACCGTGTTGGAAATTTATTGGAACTAATATACAGCAATGTGTGTGGTCCATTAAATCATGCCACTCATGATAGTTTAACATACTTCGTGACTTCACGGATAATAAGTCTAGATATGGATATATCTATCTGATGAAACATAAGTCGGAAATATTTGACAAATTCAAAATACTCCGAAACGAAGTAGAAAAATAAACCAGTAAATTCATCAAATGTCTTAGATCAGATCAAGGCAGTGAATACATGAGTGAAAAATTCAGAAATTATTTAAGGGAGAATGGAATTCTTGCCCAATGTAGCCCACCAAGAACACCTCAACACAATGGAGTGCTTGAGCATAGAAATCATACTTTATTGGATATGGTGCGAACAATGATGAACTATACAGATTTTTCCTATTACCTTTGGGGTTATGCTTTACTTACAGCTGCCCATATACAAATAGAGTTCCATCAAAAGTTGTTTCTACGACCCCCTATCAATTATGGTTCGGCAGTGATGGAGTTGGTGCTTGGAGTACCAATCCGATTTGTACATTTTATTATTTATTAATAAAATAACTACATTTTTTATTTCATATCTTTTTAATGGCATTGTCATTTTACGTATTAAATTGATGTATAGATATGTTAAAAATGACATCGATCTTATAATAGTCTTGACACTAGGTGTAAACATTCCTAGTCGTGGTTTTGGAATACTGTCGAATTCCTATAACCTTGAAGACTAGCACAAGTCGTATATTGAAATTGGAGTTTCAATGGTTTAACCCGATGTACCATGAGTTTTCGAAACTCATATAGATATATGGGCATTTGTTGAAGTGAATACTGAATGACTCACAGACGATTCTTAATAGTTGGATGTACACACCACCATTAATGGGAATCTCCTCGAGTCGAGTAGCATATATAATTCTTTGACTATAGGATAATATTTATTTTGTGTGGAATCCTCCACACTTTGATGCCATATATGTCAGAAATCTTTCATGGTCTAACCTCTAGATGTTTGTTGGGTGTGGACCGATGCACTCAGTAATCAAGTGAGAAGTATTATAGGATCCATCAGTCGTTATATGTACCATAAGGGGTTTAAGTATTCATGTGAGTAAAGTCACGATTCTTAAATCTTTGGCCAAAGTTGATCACCTAGGGTAGATCGCATCAGTTATGAAGAATGATGGACATGTCGACATGAGATGTGCGCCTCTAAAACTTGATGGTCTATTCTATGTTTCCGAAGCACAACTCGGATAGCTTACGAAGGAGGGGTTGTTAAACATATGTGATGACCTCGACTTTATAGTTCAGAAAGGTCGCTCGGGTTCTTCGCGAATTCGGGGGTGGTCGAATTGCGTACATATTAGCAAGACTTATATGACAAACTTGTCTGAACTTAGAGAGTCTCAATATGAAGTGTACTCGTTGAGCACTTGGGTAACCGATTAATTTTGATAAAATATAATATTTGATATTATAATTATCAACTAAGATAATCAAGTGTTATTGGATAATATTGGTTATTTACTTTGACCTAGTTGGATTAATTCAATAATTACACAGTTGCTTAATTATAAAATCATAATTATCTCTACCATTTGAGGATATTATGGTAATTGTAAGTATGTAATAATAGATGGTTTTGGCTTGATTTAATTGGATTAAATTAAAGTGGGCGAAAATGGAGATTAGTCACACCTAATTATACATATTTGGATAAATTAGATTAAGTCTACTAAAAAGTTGATTACAACCTTTATTAATTAAAAATTGCCTAAGTTTTGCTATAAATAACAAGCTTTAGGAATGTTTTAATTACAAGTACAAGTACAAGCAAATTCTTAGAGAAATTAGCCTAAGTTAAAGAAGTGTTTAGAGAAGCTTGTGAGGTCTCTACAACATTTAATCTAGGAAAAATCAAGATTGGATCTTGAAGTGAAGCTTGCTAGCATTGGAAATCAAGGTTGGATCTTGAAGTCAAGATTACACACCTTGGAGGTGTTCCAACCGATTCAACAAATGAGAAGTAGAATGGATCTTGCATCAAACGTACTAATGTAATATTTAATCTTCTCATAAGCTATGTTCTTTGTGTATTAAATGCATGAACAAATAGCTTAATGTTGAAATAAGGCTAATCAATTGTGTTAGGATACTTTAGAGGTATAAACAAAATATGCTTGTTATTAGGTCAAAATATTTATATTAGACATAAACTTAAAATTAGAGTTTGGAACTCTAAATTAAAGCTTAGAGCTATGACTACCATTTTAGAATCATTTGACCACCTTTGGATGACCTAGAATTGTTCATGAGATATTTCTTATTGGGATTCTAATTTGGTTTGTGTATTGGGTTTAAAATTTATGCAAATGTGTATTTAGAATAAATTTATGTTTTAGTAAAAATATTTGATATTTTGAAAAACTTGATTTTTATTCTATAACATGTGTTAGTGTTAATGTTAATTTTGAAATTAAAAATTAATTTTGGGTCTTTTTCAGTGTTTAGGGAGAGCCGGAAGTGATTAGGGTAAAATACCTTAATCCATTCAGCTCACTCTAAAGTGAACAGAAGGAGACAAAAAAATGAAATTAAAAAAAGTTGTTGACTGGCCCACTGTGCGCGCGCGATAATTTTGTTTTCATCCATTTTTAAGTTTCCAGACTCTAATTCAGCCCCGATTTTTTCCTATACACTTGTAATAGAATATAGTATATAGTTAAATAATTTAAAATTACACCCATACTTGATATCATTGGGTTAGATCTATTTCCGCTGCACGGGGCTCCGATCCGACCCTAGGGGTTCCACAAATGACCCAACAAGTAGAAATCCAAGTCTTAGATATTTAAATATTTGAAGTTGTCCTGCATACATTAGAATCGCGCAGCGGATAAACTAGCACCTAGAGGGTATAAATATAGGTTCGTTGGATATCCTGAAAATTCTTTGGGATATCAATTCTATGATTCTGAGCAACGAAATGTACTTGTTGTTCGCTTTGCCACTTTTCTTGAAAAGAAATTTTCAAGAAATAGTAGGAGTTGTAGAAAGATTGAACTTGATGAGTTTGATCCCAAAAATAAGGAACCTGAGATGGAACCAGAGATCTAATTATGTGAAGAATCTACAACATAGGTTCTACGTAAGTTGTATAGAATATCAAGGCCTCCTGAAAGACTATTTTGAACCTCTGATACGATCCTTGATGTTCTCCTATTGAAGGAAATAAATTCGACTACGTATAAAGAAACGGTATTAAATATCGATTCGGGAAAATTACAGGAAGCCACGAAATCCTAAATGGATTCAATACATGACAATCAAGTTTGGGACTTAGTTGAACTTCCTGAAGGAGTTAAACTTATTGGTTGTAAATGAGTTTACAAGAGGAAATGAGGGCCCGATGGAAAGGATGAAACCTTTAAGGCCCGACTGGTAGCGAAAGGTTACACTCAACGTCCTGGGATTGACAATGAGGAAACTTTTCACCAATAGCCATGCTCAAATCCATTATGATTATCTTAGTCATTGTTGCATATCATGATTTTGAGATATGGCAGATGGATGTGAAAACCGCTTTCCTAAATGGATTCCTTGAGGAGGATATCTATATGAAACAACCAGAAGGTTTCGTATCCAGTGAGACTTCAAACTTGGTTTGTAAGCTCCAAATGTCTATTTATAAACTTAAACAGGCATCCCAAAGCTGGAATCGTTGATTTGATGAGATAATTAGATTATATGGATACATCAAGAATAAGGAAGAACCATGTGTTTATAAGAAAGTGAGTGGGAGCAATATAGTTTTTCTAGTCTTATATGTAGATGACATCCTTATAATAGGAAATGATATAGGATTGATGCAAAGTGTGAAAGCCTATGAGCTTTTCCATGAAAGATATGGGTGAAGCTTCATTTATACTAGGTATAAGGCTCTATCAGGATAAAGTTAGGAAGCTTATAGGGTTGTCACAATCGACGTACATAGATAATATATTAGAAAGGTATGGTTTTACCAACTGCAAGACAGTAAATATAGCTTTCTGATACTGCATATATCTTTCAAAGAAAATGGCTATCAGACTGAGGAAAAGAGAATTAGGATGTCTAACTTGCCACATGTTTATTGTATTGGAAACATAATGTGTGATATGCTATGTAGTAGACCTGACATCAGTTTCGGCTTCAGTGGGACTAGCCGATATCAATCTGATCCAGGTAATAATCATTGGACAGTAATGTAATATATCCTGAAATATCTTAAGGCACTAAGGATAAGTTTCTTATATAAGGAGAAAATGAGCTATAAGTTAAAGGTTATGCAGACTCCGACTTCCAGGGAGATCCAAATGACAGAAAATCCACATCAGGATACATATTTACCCTTAACAGTGGTGCAGTTAGTTGGCGTTGTTCAAAGCAAGGCTCAACAGATAATTCCAACACTGAAGTAGAATTTATAGCGGCTTCAGAAGATGATAAAGAAGCTACATGGATTATAAATTTTATCATAGAACATGACATTGTGTCTAGTATTACAGATTCAATCCGGCTGTGTTGTGATAATTGCGGAGCCATTGCGCAGGCTAAGGAGCCGAAAGCGTAATCCAAGTCTAAACACGTGGAAAGGAAATACTGCCTAATTAGAGAGATAATTGAACGAAAGGACATATTGGTCTTGAAGGTTCAAGGACTAGAAAACATAGCAGACCTGCTTACAAAGGCATTACCTCCTAAGTTATTCGATAAACATATGGAGGAAATAGGACTGCGGTACCATCCAGATTGACACTACGCAAGTGGAATTTTATTGGAGTGTGTGTTTAGAGTGCCAATTCGAATTGTACATTTTATTATTATTAATTAAATAATTACATTTTTCATTTCATAACTTATTAATGGTATTGTCATTTTAGGTTACATGTTGATCAGTGCTTCATGGCCTTCTCGTCTTTCCCTTCTCAACTGTGTGATGGTTCTTTCAATCTCTGGGTCAAGCGGATGAATTTCAAAGCTTCTAGTTCTTTTCATGTAGTGACTGAGAACATGAAACACAATAAAATAAAAATAATAAGTAAAAATAAATTAGACATAAGTAAATGTATCTAACCCCAAAATTAATAGTGAAAGATAAATAAGTTCCCGGTAACGGCGCCAAAACTTAATTGGTGGTAGCTCAAGTAGTATAAAATGTATCGATCCCACGAGGACTTAATACCTAAGCTATTAATTTATGAATCTAAATGTCTACGAGTATCTAATGATTGATTTTTGGTTGGATGATGATTTTAAACTAAAGACAAGTAATTAAAACAAAACAAAGGTAGATTTTAAGTTTTAAACAATGATATGAAAATATCCAGGGTTGTGAATCCTTCCAATATCTTTTAAAGATGAAGTGATTATCTCATGTTTATGCAATATATCAGTTTATTAACTTGGAACATGAAGTTATGCAAAAGTCTCTTCCAATGGTCAGATGTAAATACCCAAAGTGACCCAATTAACTATATTCCTATGTTAATTAAGAAACTCTGAATTCATTAAGATTAAGTTCCAATTATGGCTACCCCTCGCCTGATAGGTATATTGTTATTCTGTAAGGAAATCTACCTAAGAGACATTTACCCTAGGGGTGTTCATAGGGTCGGGTCGACCCGCGACCCGGCCCGACCCGCACTGACCCGATCTGACCCGGTCGGGTTTAAGAAATTAAAAATTAAATTTCGGGTCAATTTTGACCCGACCCGACATTTCGGGTCGGGTCACGGGTTTCGTTTGGAAAAGTCGGGTCTGACCCGACCCGACCCGATGTAAATAATATAATAAATATAATATATATATTTTAAATGATACAACTTATACATGAAATTGGCGTGGCTGCAGTGGTAAAATCCTGGCTGATTCTTTGAAGGATTCCAGGTTCGAATCCTATTAACAAGAATTTTCGAAATTTTTATTTATTTAAAAAATGTAAATGGTAAGATTTGAACTCACGAATTGTTTGAAACTTACCAAGAACTTTGCCACCTCAACCACACACCCACTAGTTAAATTTTTGACATCGAAATATATATGTTATATTTATTGAATTTTTATGGTGACCTGACCCGACCCGCAGTTTTTTGACCCAACCCGTTCTGACCCGACCCGCGCAGGTCATGTGCTCAATTTTCGGGTTTTGGGTCAACTGACCCGATTGACCCGACCCGATCGGGTCATTAAAAAAATCAAAAAAACCCGACCCGACCCGTGAACACCCCTAATTTACCCCAAGGTGAGATCGTGAGCTGTTGAGTCTATGGCTAAAACCTAAAATTCATTTCCAAGTTCATTTTAAGTTTACCAAATCAATCTTATTAATGGCCAATTAACAAGAAGCATTAAACTTAAGACTCAATAAATAAACCAATATATTACCCAATATATTCCGAAACACTGGGTGTTTTGTTTATAAAGATGATTTTGAGAAATGTTCTGCTGATGCTAATAATGGTCTTTATATTTTGAATATAAATCAATCTCAAACATATAATGTAACAAACAAAAGGCTCAAACTAAGTAACAAAGATGAAACTTATATGTGGCACTGTCGGCTGTGACACATTAACAAGACTCGCATATCCACACTTTCGAAGAGTGGGTACTTGGACGGATTTGATCCAAATTCATATGACGTCTGCGAATCTTGCTAATTAGGCAAAATGCCTAAATCACCTTTTAACGGTAAAGGTGTACGCGCCACCGAACTGTTAACCCTCGTTCATAGTGACGTTTGTGGGCCCACGTCTAGCCAAGCTAGAGGTGGATTCGAATACTTCGTAACCTTTAAGGATGATGCATCGCGTTATGGTTATGTGTATCTTATGAGACACAAGTCGGAAACTTTTGAGAAATTCAAAGAGTTTCGACACGAAGTTGAAAAACAGACCGGCAAGAGTATAAAGACATTACGGTCGGACCGTGGTGGCGAATACTTGAGCAATGAGTTTCTAGATTACTTGAAAGAATATGGTATTCTTTCACAGTGGACACCTCCTGGAACGCCGCAATTAAACGGTGTATCCGAACGGAGAAACCGAACTCTGTTGGACATGGTAAGGTCTATGATGAGTCGCACTGAGCTACCTATTTCCTTATGGGGATATGCATTAAACAGTGTAGTTCTTATTTTGAATAAGGTTCCGTCAAAGTCTGTACAACAAACACCATATGAGATATGGACAAGAAAGAAACCGGGTTTCTCATTCCTAAAGATTTGGGGATGCTGGGCATACGTCAAATGTTTGGAAGGTACCAAACTTGAGCCCAATCGGATAAATGCCTATTCGTAGGATATCCTAGGGAAACCAAAGGATATTACTTCTATCACCCACGAGAGAACAAATAATTTGTTGCTCTATATGCGGTTTTCCTTGAGAAGGAATTAATAAATACAGTGGTTAGTGGGAGGAAAGTAGAACTCGATGAAAATTGGAGTGATACTGTTCCTGACATAGAATCCTCAACGGAACAAGAACAGTCCATCCGGGATGAGACTGTACCACAATCTTCTATTACACAAGGACCGCGTAGGCCGGAGAGAGTCAGGAACCAACCTGAGAGGTATGGGTTTCTGATCTCACCTCATGTAGATATTAATCTCATTGAGGATAACTAATCGGCTACGTATGAGGAAGCGATACAAGATATCGATTCCGCTTTATGGCAAGAGGACATGAAGTCCAAAATGGATTCCATGTACACCAACCAAGTTTGGACACTGGTTGATGCACCAGAAGGCGTAAAGCCTATTGGATGCAAATGGATCTTCAAGAAGAAGACTGACATGGAAGGCAACGTGCAAACGTACAAAGCTAGGTTTGTAGAGAAGGGGTATCGTCAGCGACATGGTGTCGATTATGACGAAACTTTCTCACCCGTTGCCATGATTAAATCCATTCGGATAATGCTTGCTATTGCTGCATATTTCGATTACGAGATATGGCAGATGGACGTTAAAACTGCTTTTCTTAACGAAAACCTTTTGGAGGATGTTTATATGCAACAGCCTGACGGTTTTATCGTGCCTAGACTTGCAAACAAGGTTTGTAAGTTAAATCGGTCCATCTATGGACTAAAGCAAGCATCGCGGCCATGGAACCAACGTTTTGATGAGATCATAAAAGAATATGATTTCATTCAAAACGAGGATGATCCTTGTGTATATAAGAAGGTTATTGGGAGCGCACTGACATTCATTGTCCTTTATGTTGACGATGTATTGCTTATGGGCAATGACATTCCCATGTTAACATCGGTGAAAGCTTGGCTTTCATTAAAATTCTCCATGAAAGATCTGGGAGAAGCAGCCTTTATTCTAGGAATAAAGATCTACAGTGATAGATCTAGAAAGCTGCTTGGACTCTCCCGGAGCACGTACATTGACAAAGTGTTGAAAAGATTCAACATGGATCAGTCTAAGAGGGGACTGTTACCAGTGTCACATTGCATCTCTCTATCTAAGGACATGTGTCCTGAAACTCAAGATGAGAGAAACAGTATGAGTCAGATATCATTCGCCTCGGCAGTCGGATTGATCATGTATGCCATGATATGTACACGACCTGATGTCTCGTATGCTTTGAGCATGTGTAGTCGCTATCAGGCTGATCCAGGTGATGGTCACTGGATGGCGGTTAAGAACATCCTTAAGCATCTAAGACGAACTAAGGATGCTTTCTTAATTTATGGAGATGGAGAACTTGAGATAACTGGGTATACCGATGCAAGTTTCCAAACCGATAAAGACGACTCTAAGTCGCAATCCGGGTACATATTTTATTTGAACAACAGAGCAATAAGCTGGAAATCTTTCAAGTAAGAGACTGTTGCCGATTCAACAACAGAAGCGGAGTATATTGCTGCAGCTGAAGCAGCAAAAGAGGAAGTTTGGATCCGTAAATTCCTAATTGGATTAGGAGTAGTTCCGTTAGCAGCTGAGCCCGTTCCATTATTTTGTGACAATAACGGGGCTATAGCGCAGGCTAAGGAACCACGGTCTCATCAACAATCCAAGCATGTTCTTCGACGTTTCCATCTGATTTATGAGATCATACATCGTGGCGATGTGAAGATCGAGAAGGTCACATCAGATGACAACATTGCAGATCTGCTGACAAAAGCTATTTCACAGCAAAAGTTTGAGAAACATATACATAGTTCAGGTGTTAGATGCTTGAGTGACTGGCTATAGGCCAAGTGGGGGAAGCGTCACTGTTTGTAAAAGACATTGTGTTTTTGTACAAAATTGACTATGTAGTATATGAAATTGCCTTTTATCATTTCGTAATTTATTTACTTTGATATATAAATGGTAAAAGTCCATATGATTAGTTCCGGATTGAGATGATATGAGACAGTATCAATCCATAAAGGTTTAATCATTAAATATCCCTAGTCGTAGTATTATCGAGACTGGACATCGATAATGCGGAATAGACTAGTATTTCACTTGTTCGCGTTGTGAGGGCATAACGGCATAGTTCTCATATGTTTAAGTATAGGATACTTATGCAAGTGCGATAGGAGGTTGTGTTTTACCGATGGTACGGAAAACAGCTTCGCTCTGGATAGACCCCGCGGAATCCCATTGGTAGTATGTTTATGTGTCTATGGGAGTCCGCGTCAGGGTAGGTGTATTTGGTCTTAACCTGAGACTTATATCGCTAATACTTGCGACAATCGGTAAACTTGGGTTTTGGTCGTCCAGGGCTTTAACAGGTTCTGTGTACGCCTCTATTGGGTTTATCGAGAATCGTAGTGTATTGGATGTGATGTCAAGACGGAAGTATCACTTCAGACATATGGAGATGATGATCACGCAGGGATTCATAACTAGTTCTCTATTGTGTTGCAACCATCGGGATAATGTGACAAGGTCATGATTATCCGATTCAAAGAGACTAGTTGCTTGATATCCGATATGTGCTTCGTACGGGGCATACACTATTTCAGCCCCAGGCCTAGCACATGACATTTGATACTGGATCGCAATACGAAATACTACGTATTCTACGCCTGATATAGATTATATATTCCAGTAAGAATATTTATGGAGAATTGGGTAGGCACGGTGTTTTGCTAGAAGCCAACCATGTCTTGTAAATCGGTAAGCACGTGGTACGAGGTACTCACTTTATCGGATAGTCCGATAACCGGATTTACTGCCAATATATCCAGAGATCTCTTGGGTCGCTTCCCAAAGATTCACCGATGACAGTTGACTTAAATTAGAATTAATCTGGGATTAATTTAGAGAGAGAAAATTAATCTGGGATTAATTGGGGCTTTATTTAATTTGGGATTAAATATGTTCAGTAGAGATAGAACTCGATTAATTTGGAATTAATCGGTAAAATAAATTTAATAGTTAAATTTGATTTTTCTATTTAATTTATTCAAATGGGCTAAAATTAATATATCGAATATATTAATATGAATTGGATTTCAATACGAGATTAAAGTCGGACTTTAATACGAACGAACGAATTAATTTAGAATTAGTTCGTGAACGACGTTCGTAATATATTTACGAGGCATCGTTATTTAATTAAATTAGATTTAATTATTTAGCGACGAAGGTTCGTTTAATCGGATTAAACGGAACCGAGCCGCGACAAATGTTCGTAGAGATATTTGAATTTTGAATTCAAATAAGTGGGGCCCACTTCAGATGTGTGGTCGGTGGTGGTAGTTGGCATTTATGCCAAGCCACCAACCAACCAACCACCTTGTATTGGTTTTGGTAAAACCATTTACCCAACTACCAAATTTTGGTGAAAAGGGTAAAAGGGTTTTACCAAAAGCAACTCTCTACACACTTTTGACATAAGTTGAAAAATACAAACCCTAGACAAGCCTCCTTGGGCGTGAACTTCATCCTATCTTCTCTTTGATTTTGTCTTCAAATAAAAAGCTAGCACTTAAGCAAGTCAACAAAAAGGTGATAGGGAAACATCTTCAAGAGTTGGAATCAACACTTTGCTTGGATCTTGGAGATCCTCTTCACAAATTTTTTAAAAGCTCAAATCCGTTCGTTGTAAGTATTCCGAAACTTATAATGTTCTTATTCATTGTTTTTCATGCTTATTGATCCTTGGCATGTTCTAGGAACACTAACAATGGTATCATGAGCCAATTTTAAGCATGAAAAATTTTAGGGTTCTTGAGCATAAAATTTGGGGCTTTTGTGTTTTGAACATGATTAATTCAAATTATGCTTTGAGCATGTTTAGAATATGATAACTTAGAGTTATGCATGATTACATTTTAATAATTGAATGAATCAAAAATAAAAAAATACTTAGGTTGGCCGAATACTCCATGCAGTCCACTGTGCAGTTTTTTGATTTTTGTAACATAAAATGATGTGTTTAAATGCATGTTTAAATGTTATTGTTGGTTTGATTGGATTAGAATCAAAGTCAATAATGTTTATGTTAAAATCAAAGAGCATGTTGAGCATGAAATGATATATGTAGGCTTAATTTGTGTTAAGCATGAAATGATGTATTTTGGCCTCAATTTATGTTGAGCATGAATTGTTGGATTAAGCATGATTAATTAAGTTAATTGGTATTTTGGAAATATTGAGTTTATTAATTAATCATGACTAATACACTTTAATTATAATAATTATAATATTTGGAATATTAAAATTGTAATAATTGGCCTTTAAAGTTTATTGGGCTAAAAGTGTGTATTTGGGCTTAATGGGCTTGGTTTGACCAAGTTTGGTTTTGGACTTTTGGATTGGATCCAATTGGGCCAAAACCAATTCCATGAAGTCCAAATGCATCACTTGGACCCTTTAAAGAATTTAATTGGGCCTAATGGGCCTAAATTGATTTGATGGCAATAGGGTGATTCCTATTGGGCCTTGGCATTTTGGGTTGATCCATTATGGCCAAAGCTCCATGCCTTAAGAATTAATTAAAAGCCCATTGGACTTTAATTAAAATGACATTGGATGTTATTGGGCCTTTGAGACCCATCAAGATTGGATTTGGAATCCAAGTCTTTAAGGCAAATATATAAGTGTAAATATTTAATTTGGAATTAAATTAGAATTAGTATTGAATACAAATAAATTGGATTTAAGTTGTAGTTCGATATAATTCAAGAATACGTACTTAAAAGTATTATTCTTAAACGAGTTGGACTCGCGCAAATCAAATCATTGTTTGAACATTGGATGGTCATTAATCAAAGATTAATTAATTGGATTAGATTGATTGAATAACATATTTTGTTTGAATACATAAATGTGTTGTATGAATAATGTATATCGGATGGATATTAGAAGAGTAAGGGCAATTTTGGAAATTGTAATAAATTTAGAATTTATTAAATTGGGCCTCGTGTCCAGCCTTTAATCTCTTTACTCCTTATAATTCTATTCTCACCTATTCCCCTCAATGTAAATGAGGTTTCTTTATTGTATTTTGTAATTGGGTAGGAGTTAGAATAGTTCTAGTCGGGGAGAGGAAAGGGAGCGATTTGTTCTAGGAACAATCTGTTTAAATATCCATCCGCATATCGTTATTAATTTACTTTTCGCGCCTTATGATGTTTTAGAAGCATGCTTAAAGGTGTATGATGAGACCTAATCAAAGATAATAAATTGGATGCCAATTTACGCGAAAAACCCTCAAAAACATATTAAGCGTTTTTCCTTCCGTTGAGTGATTCTTACTCAAGATCCAAAGTTGGCATTGGTTTGTTGGCCAAAGTCAAGACCTTTGTCAATTGCGGATGTGTTTGAATCATGAAATTTTTGTTCTATATCGGTGTCTTGTCCAAGTTGTGATTTGTTGGCCAAAGTCAAGATCACTTCTTGTCCATCGACATTGATTACGAAGCTTTCCATGTCAACGGGTCCCGCTTAACTGGAATCATTAAGCTTGTTGTGCAAAAGCCAAGGCTTAGTTGATTCAGAGGAAAAATGTTAGGAAAATATATTGGATATATTGGCATATATATTGTATATGTTCGGACTTGGATGTCCACCTACCAGATCTAGGAATTGGATGAGATCTAATTGATCTTCGAGATCTACCTAGTTAAGTTTCATACAGCTTGTTGGCCAAAGTCAAGGTTGTGTGTATTTAACGGGATCCTAGCCCACTAGGAAACTATGTTTTCCGAGTACTCAACAGAGGGTTAGAGACTTGCCGAAAATTAGTGGGAGGCTAGTATTGAATTTACAATTTCATTCAGATACTTAGCTTTACGCGCTTTCAAATAATTTCGTCAAAATTACTTTATTAATTGGACTAATATATTGTTATTTTTTGATGTAACAGTTAGACTGTACCCATTATCGTTGACTAGATAGTTGGACTATCGTAGTCAAGATGATAGGAAAGGGAAATGTCCGCGACATTATCATGAGAGAAAATGTCTTTAAGGGCACGACCTTTCCAGATTGAGAAATGAACCTTAGGATTGTCCTAGGTTCAGAGAGGCTGTTGTATACTTTACAAATACCTCTTGGGCCTAGCCCGGACCGAATGAGACACTTGAGCTGGAGTTTTGGAAGACTCACAGCGATGATTATGACACAACTCGATCCATTATGCTTGCTTCGATGACTCAGCATTTCCGTAGACAAAATAGGGACTTAGATCCTTATAATATGTTAGCAAGGTTGCAAGATCTGCATCGCTCTAACAAGAGGATGCAGAGGTACGAGTTAGTAAATAAGCTCTTTCGCTCACGCATGACAGAAGGCATATCTGTTGAGTCCCACGTGGCACAGATGATTGCTGACATTGTTGAGCTGGCCAACATGGGGATAGTCTTGAGGCTGAGATTACTGTGGATATGATCCTGCAATCTCTCCCCGATTCTTGGAGACAGTTCATCATAAATTATAATTGATGAACAACAGTGATACTCTTGGAGAGTTACTGTCAACTCTCAAGGAGGCTGAGAAGGAGCTTCAAAAGGGCACACAAGCGCGAGGCACACTTTGCATCGACATCTCATGCACCTAGGGCTGGGCCCAAGGCAACTGGAGGTGTGCAAAAGAAGAAGCATAACAAAAAGGGCAAGGCCAAATCTTCAAAGGCTTCTGGGAAGCCAAAGGATAAATCTCAGGATGTTTGCCTACAGTGCGGCAAGCGGGGTCACTGGAAGCGTGACTGCCGCGAGTACAAGGCGCTTCAGAAGGAGATTAAAGCGGGCAAGGCACCGGCTTCATGTATGTTTGTTATTGAAATAAACATTGCTACTTCTAGTTTAAAAATTGGATTTTGATTCTGGTTGTGGTACTCACATATGTACTGATGTGCAGGATTGCAGATTAGCAGGAGACTGACCTCAGGGGAGATTGATCTACGCGTTGGAATGGGGCACCAGTCCCCGTTTTGGCCGTTGGCACTTTTGTTTTAGAATTGCCTTCGGGGCATGTACTTAAACTTTCAGACTGTATTATGTACCTAGTTTGACTAGGAATATTATCTCTGTATCTTGTTTGACCCAATGCGGATACACTTTTGTATTTCGAAACACTGGGTTTTTGTTTATAAAGATGATTTTGAGATATGTTCTGCTGATGCTAATAATGGTCTTTATATTTTGAAATAAATCAATCTCAAACATATAATGTAACAAACAAAAGGCTCAAACTAAGTAACAAAGATGAAACTTATATGTGGCACTGTCGTCTAGAACACATTAACAAGACTCGCATATCCACACTTTCGAAGAGTGGGTACTTGGACGGATTTGATCCAAATTCATATGACGTCTGTGATCTTGCTATTAGGAAAAATGCCTAAATCACCTTTTAGCGGTTAAGGTGTACGCGCCACCGAACTGTTAGCCCTCGTTCATAGTGACGTTTGTGGGCCCATGTCTAGCCAGGCTAGAGGTGGATTCGAATACTTCGTAACTTTTACGGATGATGCATCGCGTTATGGTTATGTGTATCTTATGAGACACAAGTCGGAAACTTTTGAGAAATTCAAAGAGTTTCGATACGAAGTTGAAAAACAGACCGGTAAGAGTATAAAGACATTACGGTCGGACCGTGGTGGCGAATACTTGAGCAATGAGTTTCTAGATTACTTGAAAGAATATGGTATTCTTTCACAATGGACACCTCCTGGAATATCGCAATTAAACGGTGTATCCGAATGGAGAAACCGAACTCTGTTGGACATGGTAAGGTCTATGATGAGTCGCACTGAGATGCCTATTTCCTTCTGGGGATATGCATTAAACAGTGCAGTTCTTATTTTGAATAAGGTTCCGTCAAAGTCTGTACAACAGACACCATATGAGATATGGAAAGGAAAGAAATCGGGTTTCTCATTCCTAAAGATTTGGGGATGATGGGCATACGTCAAACGTTTGGAAGGTACCAAACTTGAGCCCAAATCGGATAAATGCCTATTCGTAGGATATCCTAGGGAAACTAAAGGATATTACTTCTATCACCCATGAGAGAACAAAGTATTTGTTGCTCTACATGCGGTTTTCCTTGAGAAGGAATTCCTAAATACAGTGGTTAGCGGGAGGAAAGTAGAACTCGATGAAAATCGGAGTGATACTGTTCCTGGCATAGAATCCTCAACGGAACAAGAACAGTCCATCCAGGATGAGACTGTACCACAATCTTCTATTACACAAGGACCGCGTAGGTCGGAGAGAGTCAGGAACCAACCTGAGAGGTATGGGTTTCTGATCTCACCTCATGTAGATATTAATCTCATTAAGGATAACGAACCGGCTACGTATGAGGAAGCGATACAAGATATCGATTCCGCTTTATGGAAAGAGGCCATGAAGTCCGAAATGGATTCCATGTACACCAACCAAGTTTGGACACTGGTTGATGCACCAGAAGGCGTAAAGCCTATTGGATGCAAATAGATCTTCAAGAAGAAGACTGGCATGGAAGGCAACGTGCAACGTACAAAGCTAGGCTTGTAGCAAAGGGGTATCGTCAGCGACATGGTGTCGATTATGATGAAACTTCTCACCCGTTGCCATGATTAAATCCATTCGGATAATGCTTGCTATTGCTGCATATTTCGATTATGAGATATGGCAGATGGACGTTAAAACCGCTTTCCTTAACGGAAACCTTTTGGAGGATGTTTATATGCAACAGCCTGATGGTTTTATCGTGCCTAGACTTGCAAACAAGGTTTGTAAGTTAAATCGGTCCATCTATGGACTAAAGCAAGCATCGCGGCCATGGAACCAACGTTTTGATGAGATCATAAAAGAATATGATTTCATTCAAAACGAGGATGATCCTTGTGTATATAAGAAGGTTATTGGGAACGCACTGACAATCATTGTCTTTTATGTTGACGATGTATTGCTTATGGGCAATGACATTCCCATGTTAACATCGGTGAAAGCTTAGCTTTCATTAAAATTCTCCATGAAAAATCTGGGAGAAGCAGCCTTTATTCTAGGAATAAAGATCTACATGGATAGATCTAGAAAGCTGCTTGGACTCTCCCAGAGCACGTACATTGACAAAGTGTTGAAAAGATTCAACATGGATCAGTCCAAGAGGGGACTGTTACCAGTGTCACATTGCATCTCTCTATCTAAGGACATGTGTCCTAAAACTCAAGATGAGAGAAACAGCAATGAGTCGGATACCGTTCACCTCGGCAGTCGGATTGATCATGTATGCCATGATATGTACACGACCTGATGTCTCGTATGCTTTGAGCATGTGTAGTCGCTATCAGGCCGATCCAGGTGATGGTCACTGGATGGCGGTTAAGAACATCCTTAAGTATCTTAGATGAACTAAGGATGCTTTCTTAATTTATGGAGATGGAGAACTTGAGGTAACTGGGTATACCGATGCAAGTTTACAAACTGATAAAGACGACTCTAAGTCACAATCCGGGTACATATTTTGTTTGAACAACGGAGCAGTAAGCTGGAAATCTTTCAAGTAAGAGACTGTTGCCGATTCAACAACAGAAGCGGAGTATATTGCTGCAGCTGAAGCAGCAAAAGAGGTAGTTTGGATCCGTAAATTCCTAATTGGATTAGGAGTAGTTCCAGTAGCAGCTGAGCCAGTTCCATTATTTGTGACAATAACGGGGCTATAGCGCAGGCTAAGGAACCACGGTCTCATCAATGATCCAAGCATGATCTTCAACGTTTCCATCTGATTCGTGAGAGATCATACATCGTGGCGATGTGAAGATCGAGAAGGTCGCATCAGATGCCAACATTGCAGATCTGCTGATGAAAGTATTTCACAGCAAAAGTTTGAGAAACATATACATAGTTCAGGTGTTAGATGCTTGAGTGACTGGCTATAGGCCAAGTGAGAAGCGTCACTGTTTGTAAAAGACAATGTGTTTTTGTACAAAATTGACTATGTAGTAATGAAATTGCCTTTTATCATTTCGTAATTTATTTACTTTGATATATAAATGGTAAAAGTCTATATGATTAGTTCCGGATTGAGATGATATGAGACAGTATCAATCCATAAAGGTTTAATCATTAAATATCCCTAGTCGTAGTATTATCGAGACTGGACATCGATAATGCGAAATAGACTAGTATTGCACTTGTGGGCGTTGTGAGGGCATAACGACATAGTTCTCATATGTTTAAGTATATGATACTTATGCAAGTGCGATAGGAGGTTGTGTTTTACCGATGGTACGGAAAACAGCCTCGCCCTAGATAGACCCCGCGGAATCTCATTGGTAGTATGTATATGTGTCTATGGGAGTCCGCATCAGGGTAGGTGTATTTGGTCTTAACCTGAGACTTACATCGCTAATACTTGCGACAATCGGTAAACTTTGGTTTTGGTCGTCCAGGGCTTTAACAGGTTCTGTGTACGTCTCTATTGGGTTTATCGAGAATCGTAGTGTATTGGATGTGATGTCAAGACGGAAGTATCACTTCAGACATATGTAGATGATGATCACGCAGAGATTCATAACTAGTTCTCTATTGTGTTGCAACCATCGGGATAATGTGACAAGGTCATGATTATCCGATTCAAAGAGACTAGTTGCTTGATATCCGATATGTGCTTCGTACGGGGCAGACACTATTTCAGCCCCAGGCCTAGCACGTGACATCTGATACTGGATCGTAATATGAAATACTACGTATTCTACGCTTGACATAGATTATATATTCCAGTAAGAATATTTATGGAGAATTGGGTAGGCACGATGCTTTGCTAGAAGCCAACCATGTCTTGTAAATCGGTAAGCACGTGGTACGAGGTACTCACTTTATCGGATAGTCCGATAACCGGATTTACTGCCAGCATATCTAGAGATCTCTTGGGTCGCTTCCCAAAGATTCACCGATGACAGTTGACTTAAATTAGAATTAATCTGGGATTAATTTAGAGAGAGAAAATTAATCTGGGATTAATTGAGGCTTTATTTCATCTGGGATTAAATGTGTTCAGTAGAGATAGAACGCGTTTAATTTGGAATTAATCGGTAAAATAAATTTAATAGTTAAATTCGATTTTTCTATTTAATTTATTCAAATGGGCTAAAATTAATATATCGGATATATTAATATGAATTGGATTTCATTACGAGATTAAAGTCGAACTTTAATACGAACGAACGAATTAATTTAGAATTAGTTTGTGAATGACGTTCGTAATAAATTTGCGAGGCATCGTTATTTAATTAAATTAGATTTAATTATTTAGCGACTAAGGTTCGTTTAATCGGATTAAACGGAACCGAGCCGCGATAAATGTTCGTAGAGATATTTTAATTTTGAATTCAAATAAGTGGGGCCCACTTCACATGTGTGATAGGTGGTGGTAGTTGGCATTTATGCCAAGGCACCAACCAACCAACCACCTTGTATTGGTTTTGGTAAAACCATTTACCCAACTACCAAGTTTTGGTGAAAAGGGTAAAAGGGTTTTACCAAAAGCAACTCTCTACACACTTTTGACATAAGTTGAAAGATACAAACCCTAGACAAGCCTCCTTGGGCGTGAACTTCATCCTATCTCTCTCTTTGATTTTGTTCTTCAAATCAAAAGCTAGCACTTAAGCAAGTCAACTAAGGTGATAGGGAAACATCTTAAAGAGTTGGAATCAACACTTTGCTTGGATCTTGGAGATCATCTTCACAAATTTTTTAAAAGCTCAAATCTGTTCGTTGTAAGTATTCCGCAACTTATAATGTTCTTATTCATTGTTTTTCATGCTTATTAGATCATTGGCATGTTCTAGGAACACTAACACAACTCACACACATACGGCCAACTCACACACAGAGGCCAAAAGCCACACACGGCAACACAAAACAACAAAATGCCAACAACTGAAAACATCACATAAGGCCAAACCCTATTACTGAGAAGAAACCAGCCCTTCACCACCGAAAACATCACATAAGACCAAACCCGAGTACAGAGAAGAAACTAGCCCTTCATCACCGAAAATATCACACAAAACCAGCCCTATAACTGACAATAAATAATCCAAAAATAGGCCCTACAAACAGTCTAAAAAATAGTCCCTGAAATACCAAAAACAGTCCCGAAAATAACCTAAAACAGTCCATAAACAACCACCCAAAATAGTAGCAAAATAACCCAAAACAATGAACCAAAAGAACAAAAATAGTAAGAAAAACAACACAAAAAGCAGTGAAGCAGGAACAACGAAACAGTGAGCAGAAAACAGCGACCATCAACTAGAAACAACAAAGCTTCAATCATTCCGGCGACAGCTTAACGCACTTTCGAGAAAATGACTTGAAAGGTATGACATGAGGACACCATTTACCATATTTATTTTATAGTTCTGGACACATCACGCCCGATTGGAAGTGAAATACGTCCAGCCAAGTATGCGAAGTTCTACATTAAAGACGGCCAAATTTCTGGTCACATATTTTTCCTCTTCGGCATTTGTTATTTATTTCTTTTTATCTATTCCGTTATTTATCCTTTTATTTTATTTATTCACCGTTATTTATTATTTTGCATTTAGTTTATTATTTATCTTTTTATTTATTTATTGTTATTTTATTCTTTCGCATTTAGTTTTTTGGTTTATTTATTTCGCCTTCATTTTATTCACTCATGTTGGTGATTATCCACATATGCATTATTATATTTCATGTCTGTTTTTATTTACATTGCATTAATGTTTATGCGTGCTATCCCTTGTAGTATAATGGATGGAAACCCCGATGTAAATTCCGTATCCGAATCCGAATGGATGGTAGTACGGTCTATACTTGGGATACAGCTCCACGTACCACTCGGGAAATACTCGCATATGCATGACTAACCCTCATTTTATTCGCTACTTACTTATTAACGCATTTCCCGCTTTTGACGGTTTATTATAATTTTTATTATCGCATTTCTTAATTTAATTTTCTTTTATTTATATTCATGCTTATGGGTGTGCAAATGTGTGTTTAGTTGAAGTATCTTGCATCAACTACATAAGACTTGGCTATACTATTGTGTGAACCAGTCCATTATACTGGTATAAGTAAGAGACCATTCTGAACCCAAGGGTTTGAGGTCTTCCCTTGCGAGGGGTGAGTGCGGCCTTAAATTATTTCCCAATTCACACTGGGAGGTGACTCCTTTATTCTCCGGTTTAGTCCCCCGCGGGCTACTCCGTACTCTATACGGGCTGCGAACCCAACATTGTTGTGGTCGCCGAGCATCATAGGCATAGTGGTAAACCCCGCTTCACTCCTACACAGACCAAAGGTAGATCACGGCCAATGAGAAAGCCCGCTACAATATGATAGCTGAGATGTCTGATGTTCTTGCTGTAAAGCTTAAACCAATGGTTACATCATCTATGATAATGATGAAGTCATTATAAGAGATGTTCGGGCAGCTTTCGGAGCAGCAACGTTATCAGGCCTTGGTCTTAGTGATGACTATAACATTCGCCCGAGAGCACATCTTGAGGATGATGACTCACTTCAACACGGCTGAGACCAATATAGGTTATATCGATGAGCATAACTAGTGACTATGATCATGAAGACTCTTTCGAAGAGTTTCATGCAGTTTAAGGGCAACTATGTTATGAACAAGTCGACCTTCATTCTTACACAACTGCTAAATGATCTCAATTATTACGAGTCTATACTAACGGACCCTTGTAAGCCCGGTGAAAAGGAAAATGTTGCTGAGTCTTCCAAATCAGCAAAGATGAGGAAGAAAAGCACTATGGTTAAAGGCAAGAAGAACAAGAAGAGCTCTAATGACACCAAGCCTAAGAGAAAATATTTCCACTGTAATAAAGATGAGTATTGGAAGAGGAATTGTCCTAAATCCTTACAAAGCTAGAGAAGAAAAAGGCCACCATAGGAAAAATATGTTTTACTTGTAATTGAATCTTTATTAGTAGAAGGTGACAAATCTATATGGATTATAGATTCTGGAGTGACTAACCACAATTGTTCTTCTTTATAACTTCTTAATTCATAAAGAGACATTACTGAAAGTGAATTCAACATGAGAGTTGGGATAGGGGATTCTGTTTCAGCAAGAGCAGCGGGAGTTACCCATTTTTATTTTTAGATAATAATTATTTAAATTTGAACAATGCATTTTTCATTCATGGTTTCCGCAGGAATTTGATTTATGTTTCTAGACTATTGGATGATGAGTTTTCAATTTCTTTTAATAATAATTCAGTTTCTGTTTCGAGAAAAGGATTACCAATATACGGAGGAAAATCGGAAAATAACATGTATGTGTTAAGATTGTTAACATATAACTTACTACTCAACACTGAAATATTTAAGATTAAAAAATCCAAAACTAAACGATAAAGATTTATCACGATGACACATATCTGTGACACCTTAAACTTGGCCATTTAACCTTAACAAGATAGATGGATTAGTAAATAAATTTTTTTAATCCAGTTAAAGGTTGGCACCTTACCAGCTTATGAGTCTTGTTTAGAAGGAAAAGTGACTAAGAGACCTTTGATTGGAAAATGATTAAGAGCCAATTAATTACTCGAGCTAGTACATCCAGATGTCTGTGAACCAATGAATGTAAAATTAAGAGGTTGTTATGAATACTTCATCACATTTATTGATGATTATTCCATATATGGGTATGTTTATCTAATGCAGTACAAGTCAGATACCTTTGAAAAGTTCAAAGAGTATCTTGCTAAGGTAGATTAATCAGATAGACTAATTAAAACTCTTTAATTAGATCATGAAGAAGAATACCTCAACAATGAATTTGATGAATTCTTGGTTGAGCATATGATAATATTTCAACTCACACACCTGAAATACCATAGGAGAATTTTATTACAGAAAGGAGAAATTAAACCCTACTAAACATGATGAGATCATTGTTTAGTTATAATTCATTACATGGTTTGTTCTGGGGATATGCATTATAGACAAAAATGTATATTCTTAATATAATTCCATATAAGTCTGTTTCTAAGACACCATTAGAGTTGTAGAGCTGTTTTAAAGCTAGTTTATGGCATTTTGCATATAAGGGTGTCCAAAACATGTACTGAAGAATAAGACTACAAAATTAGAACCGCGTTCACAAGTGTGCCTATTTATAGGCTATCATAAAGAAACTAGGGATAGATTCTTCTATAGTCCATAAGATAAGAAAGTATTTGTGTCGAAAAATACTATGTTTATTAAGGACTATATAAAAGAATTCAAACCTTGCATTGGAGTGATACTCAATGAGTTACTTGTCGATTCGACCAGTACCCTATCAACAATATTTGTTGACAATAACATAACGCCTTTGACATCGGAGCGACATATGTAATTTTATCAGAACGATGAGAGGTTTGTGTGACAATTTGATCTCTATTTAGGCATTAGAGAGGCATAAGTTTTCACCTCTAGTGATGCTGTAGATGATCCACTGAGCTATCATAGTACAATAGATGATCATAATAAACAGGAATATCTCAAATCCCTGAATGTTGAGGGGGAGTCACTGTACTCCAACTCAGTCTGGGAGCTTGTAGACCAACCTGACGAGGTAAAACATATAGGTTGCAAGTGGATCTACAGGATAAAGGGAGGAATAGATGGGAAGGTACAAACTTTCAAAGTTAGGCTAGAGACCAAGGATTATATCCAGAAAGAGAGAGTCGATTATGAGGAGACTTTTTTGCCAAGAGCCATGCACAAGTCTATTGTACTTTCTGTCATTGCCACATATTATTACTATGAGATATATCAAACGGATGCTAAGACATCATTTTTGAATGATAGTCTTGATGAACATCTACATTGTACAACAAAAGGGACTGTTACCCACTATTAGGAGCTAAAAGTTTGCAAGCTATAAAGGTTCATTTATGGACCGAAGTAAGCATCTTCAAATATGAGATTTGATATGATGATCAAGTCTTACAAATTTTAGTAGAATGTCAAAGAGCCTTATGTATACAAGTATATCATTGACAATAAATTGATTTTTCTCATATTATATGTCAATGATATTTTACTCATTAGGAGTGATGTAAAAGTATAATCGAACGTAAAATCATAGCTAGCTAACCAATTCTAAATGAAAGATTTAGGAATGAGTTATGTACTTGGGATCTAGATTATTCGAGACGTAAAAGATGACCATTAGCGATATCTCAAGTATCCTATATTGACAAGATTCTTATATGATTCATGATGTAGAATTCCAAGAAAGACAACTTGCCTTTTCGACATGAAATTCACTTGTCAAATGAACAGTCTCCAAAGAAATCTCAAGTAGTTGAGGAGATGAGAAATATCTTATATAAATCTATAGTTAGAAGTCTCATGTATGCTATACTATACACGAGACCGATCATCTGTTACGTAGTTGGAGCAGCCAGTAGATTTTAGTCTAACCCATGATTGGATCATTGGGTGGTTGTGAAGTATATTCTCAAGTATTTTAAAAACTATATGTTTGTATATTCTTCAGAAGATATGATTCTCATAAGATATATCAATTTTAATTTCAAACAGACGTAGATTCTTGGAAATCTATATCCGAATCAGTTTTTACCCTAGGTGGTGAAGCCATAGTATGAGGAGTATAAATCAATCTTGTATTGCTAATATGGAAATAATATGGCTCCGGAAATTCTTAGGAGATTTGGAAATTGTACTAAAGCATATATGTAATATGCTGATGGAATTAATTTTAATTAATGAATGATGTAATTTTCATTTATCAAATTTTTTTTTTTTTTAAATTCGCATGTTATAAATTGTCATGATTACCCTTGGTTACTTATGTACTTTCAGACTTAGGATATAGGTTTTATACACAAGAGGATTTAAGTCTGAAATTAATAATCCAGAATAGTCCGTAAAGAGCAAACAAAGATGGACACTTTGTTTGTGATTTATCTATAGCTGCGGTTCATACCATAATTTTATGACGACCTTGATCTGAGATCATTCATACAGTGATTTTGGAATCAAGGCACCTTTTATGATGTGATCATATAAGATTGGACAGAGACACAAATAAATTTCTTTCAATATCCGTTTAACAAATAAATTTATATTGGTCCAATTGATTATCATATATGGAGTGATTTATGATGACCATTAAAAGAGTACATTTAATTAAAGAGAAATTATTACATTTAATTAAAGAGAAATTATTCATTTTACATTCGTAAATTCATTATCTCTTTTAACTTAGTACATTTGTGTAATAATAATTAAATTTATATTTTATCTATCGTTTATTGTGATTTTTATTTCTTATGTAGGTGAAATACTGCTTTGGATGTGCGACTTGAAAATAGATACGGTATCTAGATTTCGAAGGCCTAAAAGCTGCAAGAAGCGTCGAAATTGAGTTCAAATAGAATATAAGAAACATTGACCATGATTCGCTGTTGGATGAGTTTATCGTAGAACTGACTATACAAGATAATATTCAAAAAAATTAACAAAATAAAATAAAAATGTCATAATCCACCTATCGGTGGATTGTTGGAAATTGATTGGCAAAAAATAAGCTTTACAAATTTGTCAAAATTATCTTTGACAAATTTGCTTTAGGAGATGATCACCGCACCTATAAATAAAAGTGCTCAGAACCTCTTATAATATGCTTCTTCCATGAATTCTTTGGAGAATTTGGAAGAAGTGTCTTGTGTGTTTATTTTTCAATCTTTGTTATAATTTTTCTTTACTTTGTTAATAAAATTATGTATGTTTTTATTCATATCATGTGTAGCTAATTTACATCCAACTTGGGTAAACGAGTGAAGCTCTTAGTATCGAAGTATAAATAATTTTTACTTATGTTATAAATATAGATTTTGTTATTTCCCAATTAATATTTATAGTTTTCTCGTTATATAACAGCCTTGAATCTATGTAGACAGTCCTTAAGCCCGCCGTGGTGGACTCCTATTGACTGGCACAAATAATACTTGAATCATATAATTTATGCTATTATCTATTTAGTTTATGTATTTTTCTCATTTATTTGGGAGTCTTGACTCTCTGTAGATAGTACTTAGGCCCACCGTGGTGGACCCATATTGACTGAAAAAGATAATACTTAATCGTCATAATTTATGTTATTGCCTAATTAATATTTACATCTCTCTCGTTTATAAACTTAATCGTAAAATAAATTAACTATGAAATAATAATAATTTATTTGTTATAAAAAGTAAAATTATTTTTATTTTTCAAATACCAATAGTAGATCTACTATTCTCAGTATTTTATTTTATTATTACAACATCTAATTTAATTATTCATCACTTTATTTAATTCAGTATTTTCTTTTATTAATTGTATTGTTATTTTATTACACTAAATTTATTCTTTGTGGATTGACCTTAGATTCACTGAGTTATTTTATTACTTCGATACTCTTATACTTTGGAGTAACGAACCACTTTGTGAGAGTGTCAATCTGAATCATGACTGTACTATGAACTTCTGTTTGATAGGCCATGTGAGGTCGGTATTGTGGGGACGGTTGTGAAACCCGAGGGTCGAAACAGTACCCCACGTAATGGAAGTGGGTCTAACCCAAGGATATTAGGGATATGTGTATTTTAAATATTTTAATGAAAACTACATTCCGATAAGAGTCTGTAGGAAAAAACAGTGACCAATTCGGAGTCCAAAAACTCCGTAATGGAGAAAATGAAGTTTTATTGTTCATCAGCTCTCGGTGTCATGACGCGGAGGCTGTCCGGATATCTTATGCTCAGTGTTGCAATGCTAGAAGGTCAATGTCGTGACGCTGAACTAGGAAGTGAGCAATTTCAGTATTCAAAATAATTCTAAACACTTCCAATTTTCTCCTATCATTTAAATACATCTTAAAACCAATTTTAACATCAAAGCCAACCACAACACATATTATACAACTAACATACATGTATTCTAAATACATATATGTATTTATTTGAATAGAAATACAAACCAATTTAAAATCCCTCTATGAATTAACTCATGAATAATTCTAGGTTATTTAAAGGTATTCAAGTGATTCTACAATGGTAGCCATAACTCTAAGCTTTAATCTAGACTTCTAAAATCTTATTAATTATTTCATGTCCAATATGAATATTTTTTTTACCTAATTACAGGCATATTGTGTTTATATTTTCAAAACATCCTAATACAATTCATTAGCCTTATTTCAATTTTAAGTTATGTAATTATGCATCTAATACATAATTCATCACTATATGTCTCACTAATAAAAACCCACTAATGAAGAATATAGCTTAAGAGAAGTTCAAACTTACCTAGTATGATTGATGCAAATATCCAATCTCCTTCTCCTTTTTAAAATGGTTGAAGAACTTTCAAGGTTTTCAAGCTTGACTCCAAGATCCAATCTTCATTCCAATGCTAGCAAGCTTCTCTCCAAGATCCAATCTTGATTTTCCTAGATGAAATGTTGTAGAGATCTTCCTAAGTTTCTCTAAATATTGCTCTAACTTAGGCTAATTTCTCCAAGAATTACTTGTATTTAGATTTCACAAGTTTAATTAAAACCTTTGTTAAAGCTTGTTATTTATAACAAAACTTAGGCAATTTTTAATTAATAAAAATTTTAAATATGTATAATTAGGTGTGACTAATCACCTTTTTCTACCACTTCGATTTAATCCAATTAAATTAAGACAAAGTATAATTAATGGTTTAGTTACATGTCTACCTCTTTGATTTAATCCAATAAAATCAAGACAAATATACATATAATTACATATTTACAATTACCAAAACATTCTCCAATGTTAGAGATATTTATGAATTTACAACAAAGCTCTTGTGTAAATTTTTGATTAATCCAATTAATCTAATTAGGTCAAAATAAATATTCAATATTATCCAATAACACTTAATTATCTTAGTTGATAATTATAATATCAATTATTATTTATTATCAAAACTTATCGGCTACCCAAGTTCTCAACGAGTACACTTCATATTGTGCGACTCTCTAAGTTCAGACACGTTCATCATATAAGCTTAGCTAATATGTACGCAATTCGGCCACCTCCGAATTCATGAAAAGCATGAACGACCTTTGTTTAACAATCTATCCATCGTAGGCTATCCGAGTTATGCTTATGAAACATAGAATACACCGTCAAGTTTCCAAGGCGCACATCTCATGTCGGTATGTCCACGATTCTTTACAATTGATGTGATCTATCTTAAGTGATAGGCTTTTGCCAAAGTTTTAAGAATCGTGACATACTCACATGGATACATAAACCTCATATGGTACACATACGGGGCGAAGGATCCTATCTTGATAAGAATTTCATTAACAGTGCATCGGTCCACACCTAACGAACATCTAAAGGCCGGAACATGAAAGATTTCTAACATACATGACATCAAAATGTGGAGGATCTCACAAAAAATCAATATTATCATATAGTTAAAGGATCACATATGCTACTTTACTCGAAGAGATTCTTATTGACGGTGGTGTGTACTTCCAACTATTAGGAATCACCTGTGAGTCATTCAATATTCGATCCAACCAATATCCACACGTCTATACGAGCTTCCAAAGCTCATGGTACATCGAGTTAAACTATTGGAACTCCAATTCCAATATACGATATGTGTTAGTCTTCTAGGTTATATTAATCCGATGATATTCCAAAACCAACGATTATGAATATTTACTTTAAGAATAATTAAATAATAGTAATATTTATCTCAATGTAGGACCACATAGTGTCTAGTATTATTACAAGACTATTCTAAGGTCGATGTCATTTTTAACATATTTACACATCAATCTAATATTCATAATGACAATACCATTAATAAGGTATGAAATAAAAATGTAATTATTTTATTAATAAATAATAAAATATACAATAAATTATTCAGGTTTTGGCTCCAAAAATCACTCCAACAAACTCCCACTTGCTTAGTGCCAATATGGATGGTATCGTAGTCTCATCTCCTCCACATATTTATCGAACAATTTACGTTCAATACCTCTCTAATCACGCGTTATTTCCTTTCTACGTGTTTAGACTTGGAATGCACCCTCAACCTCTTAGGCTACGCAATGGCTCCGCTATTATCACAGTAAAATGGGATCGAATCTACAATACTAGCATAATGTCAAGTTCTATGATAAAATTTCTAATCCAAACAGCTTCTTTATTAGCTTCTAAAGCTGCTATAAATTTTTCATCAATAATGAATCAGATGTTGACCCTTGCTTTGAACATCGCCAACTGATCGCACCGCCATTAAAGGTAAATATATATATATATCCGAATGTAGACTTTCTATCATTTGGATCTCCCTGGAAGTCGGAGTCTATATAACCCTCAACTTGTAGCTCATCTTCTCCATATATCAGAAACCTATCCCTAGTACTCTTAAGATATTTTAGGATATGTTTCACGGCTGTCCAATGATTATTGCCTGGATCAGATTGATATCGGCTAGTCACACTAACGTTGAATCTGATGTCAAGCCTCATACATAGCATAACATACATATTGCTTCCAATAAAAAAATATATGACAAGTTAGATATTCTAACTCTTTTTCCTCAATCTAAGGTGTCATTTTCTTCGAAAGATGTATGTTGTATCGGAAAGGTATATTTGTTTCATTGTAGTGGGTAAAACTGTACCTTCCTAACATCTTATCTATGTTAGTCGATTGTTACACCCCTATAAATTTCCTAAATCTATCTCGGTAGAGCCTTATACCTAGTATATATGAAGCTTCACCCATATCTTTCATGGAGAAGTTCTTGTAAAGATAGGCTTTAACATTTTGCATCAATCATATGATAAGGATGTCAACTACATACTAAACTCAGAAAACTATCATGCTCCCACAAATTTTCTTATAAACACACAATTTTTCATCTTTCTTGATGAATCTAGATAATCTAATTATCTCATTAAAATGAAGATTCCTTTAAGTCCATAAATAGACTTTTGGAGCTTACAAACCAAGTTTTAAGTGTCACTGGATACGAAACCCTCTGGTTGTTCCATATACATATTCTAATCGAGAAATCCATTTTGGAAAACGATTTTCACATCCATCTATCATATCTCATAATCGTGATATGCTGTAATGGCTAAAAGAATCCTAATGGATTTTAAAATAGCTGCTGGAAAAAAAATTTCCTTATAATCAATCCCATGACGTTGAGTGTAACGTTTTGCTACCAGTCCAGCCTTAAAGGTTTCTACCTTTCCGTCAGGCCCTCGCTTCATTTTGTAAACCTATTTACAACTAATAGGTTTGACTCATTCAGTAAGTTCAACTAAGTTCCAGACTTGATTGTCATGCATAGAATCCATCTTGTATTTCATGACTTCCTACCATTTTCCCAAATTGATATATAATATTACTGTTATACGTAGTCGCATCCTTTTATTCTAAGAGGAGAACATCAAGGCTCACATCAGATGCTAAAAATAATCTCGATATTCTATTCGACTTACATGGAATTTTTGTTATAGATACTTCACCTAGTTGGTTCTCTAGTTCCATCTCAAGTTCCTTAATGTTAGGGTCAAACTCATCAAGTTCAATCTTTCTACCATTCCCACTTTCTCTCAAAAATTCATTTTCAAGAAAATTGGCAAAACGAACAACAAAAACATTTCGTTGCTCAGAATCATAAAATTGATATCCCAAAGAGTTATCAGGATATCCAACGAACCTATATTTATACCCCATGGGTGCTAGTTTATCCCGCTGTGTAACTCTAACATATGTAAGACAACCCCAAATCTTTAAATATCTAAGACTTGGATTTCTATCGAACCATAACTGATAGGGGGTTGTAGAAATAGCTTTCGATGGAACCCTATTAAGTATGTAGGTAGCAGTAATTAAAGCGTAACCCCAAAGGTAATATGGAAGATTTGTACAGCTCATCATGGAACGTACCCTATCTAATAAAGTACGATTTCTACGCTCAGTCACACTATTATGTTAAGGTGTTCCCAGTGGGTTATATTGGGCAAGAATTCCATTCTCCTTTAAATAACTTATGAATTCATCACTCATGTATGTCTCGATCTGAACTAAGGCACTTAATGAATTTACTTGTTTGTTTTTCTACTTCGTTTCAGAATATTGCAAACTTTGTCAAATGTTTCTGATTTATGTCTCATCAAATAGACATATCACCATCATGGGTGGCATGATTTAATGGTCCACACACATCGCTGTGTATTAGCTCCAATAAGTCTTTAGCACGGTGTCCAACACCAAGAAATGGGGCCTTTGTCATCTTCCCTTGGATACATGACTCACAAATTGGATAAAGATCAAATATAAGATTTTCAATCAAACCAACATTGACCAATTTGAACAGACACCTAACATTTATGTTACCGATATTATATAATATCGATAATGATATTATTTGCCTGATAAGTGAGGGTACATAATAACAGTCATGTAAATCTAATTTACATCCATTAGAGAGATCTAGAACAACTGTTCCTATGGTCTGGACATCCAATGTCTCGTCATTGCCAACTTTGTAACATCCCGAGTTATTTTGGAGTATTAGTGTGAATTTTATTTTTCGCGTGAGGCCGCGACCGAACGAGGGGGATTATTTTTTTAGTAAGATAAGAACTTTTTCATGAAATTAAATATAAGTTTATATTAAACTAAGCTTGAGGGGTTATATTGTAATTTATTAACTAGAATAAAAAATTATAGATATTTCCAATTCACTCACATGTGTATTATAATACTCTTACACTTGTACTATATATATATATTATATATATATATATATATATATATATATATATATATATATATATATATATATATAATATATATATATATAATATATATATTATTTATTTATTACACTCACAAAAAAAAGGACACACACACGTGTTATATACTAAATACACACACATATAATACACATTTTTTTTATACATGTCGTATTTATGTGCACACACGTGTATTACTTATGATCACAAAAAAAAATTGATGATCAAATAATATAAACATTTCACAAAAAAAAAAGAGAGACCGAGTGAGGGAGACAGAAATCAAAAGAAAGAAAGAAAGAAGAAGAGAGCAGAAAAAAGAGAGAAGCAGATGAGAAAGAGAGAGCTGAGCCGAGAAATGGGAGAAAAAAATTAAAATAAAAATACAAAGAAGACCGAGAAAGTGCAGGTGCAGAAAAAAGGTAAGTAAACTATGTCTATGATTCTCTTGGGTTTAATTAAATTTGTTATTTGGGTATTTGAATTGGATTCGAAATTAAGATTGATAATGAGTTATTAGTATGCTAAAAATGATTTAGATTTGGTATTTATAATAAAATTTGAAGAATTTTATTGACGGCTGATTTTGGTCTCAGGGTAATATGAGAATATTACTCCTGAGGCAATCCTCCCTCAATAGTGATTTGTTCGGTTACGGGGGAACCAAAAGCAAATTTAGCAAAAGACAGATAAATGCACCAATCGACAAAGAGATTTAACGTGGTTCGGCGGATTAGATCCAATCTACGTCCACTGACACAAATCGAACGATCTTTTTATTACTGAGATATGCTTCTCTGATATCTCTATTGTTTACAAGTTTGATGATAATGATTCTGATCAACTCTCCCAAACCTATGCTTTCCCCCCTTATTTATAATAGTGAAGAAATCATATTCCTTTTCCTACAAGAATTTCCTAGTTTGAAACAATTTCCTTTTCCCATAAGGATTCCAAGTCAAAACTACCTTCACTTCCTTTATCCTACTAGGACACTGACTTATCAGTTTACCCCGTGAAAGTAGGATAACTTATCCTTATATCCGTAGAAATAGGATTCCTTATCTTCTGGAACCCGCCTCGCCATATGCTCGGTCTTCATGAGGTCGGCCATAATGGTTATTTGAACTGAGAATGCTTCTGTCGATCTGATAATTGCCCGGTCATCTGAACTCAAGTGCTCGGTTACTGACCATAAAGTACTCGGCCCTTCACTTTTTAACACCTAGTGTTCGGGTCGACATTAATGATCTTTAAGAAGGAAATTACTTTTTTACCCATACCGTACTGTTTAGATATCATAGTGCTTAAAAAACACCATCAACATTTATCCCCTAGTTCTCAGTAACAATGAGTTTACGAGTTGATGTTGGGAACTATAAAAAAAGATGGTGTGCCGATGAATCCGTCGGTGGTCACTCTATGAACCGCAGAGAAAAATGCCTTGGCTACAAATCTGGTCCTTCTGCCACCTTCATGTGCTCAGTCAACGAGGATCCCGATATCTACCCGTGGAGAAAATTCTTTGCCCTTATGCTAATGACGATCGACTCGGTGGAACGTAACCTGCCCCGAGATGAGAAGAACATTTGGCTCTGAGGGAATGTCACCTCTTCTGACCAATAGAAGCCGACCATGGGGAGATCCTCCGGTCCCATGCCGATGATAAGTCTCTCGGTGGGATGTATCCCGACCCCGAGCTGAAGAAAGACTTGGCTCTGGGGGAATGTCACATCCCCAGTCCAAAGAAGCCGACTCGGTGGGACGTAACCCGACCCCGAGCTGAAAAAAGACTTGGCTCTGGGGGAATGTTACATCCCCAATCCAAAGAAGCCGACTCGGTGGGACGTAACCTGACCCCGAGCTAAAAGAAAGACTTGGCTCTGGGGGAATGTTACATCCCCAGTCCAAAGAGGCCGACTCGGTGGGACGTAACCCGAACCCGAGCTAAAAGAAAGACTTGGCTCTAGGGGAATGTTACATCCCCAGTCCAAAGAGGCTGACTTGGTGGGACATAACCCGACCCCGAGCTGAAAGAAAGACTTGGCTCTGGGGGAATGTTACATCCCCAGTCCAAAGAAGCCGACTCGGTGGGATATAGCCCGACCCCGAGCTGAAACAAACATCGATCTCGGCGGTACAAGAACAGACCCGAGTCAGAAAAAAACATCGGTCTCGGCGGTACAAGAGCAGACCCGAGCCGGAAAGAAATATCGGTCTCGGTGGTACAAGAGTAGACCCGAGTCGGAAGGACACATCGGTCTCGGCGGTACAAGAGTAGACCCGAGCCGGAAGGAAACATCGGTCTCAGCGGTACAAGAGCAGACCCGAGCTGGAAAGAAACTCGTTCTCGGTGGTACAAGAGCAGACCCGAGCTGGAAAGAAACATCGGTCTCGGTGGTGCAAGAGCAGACCCGAGCCGGAAAGAAACATCGGTCTCGGCGGTACAAGAGCAGACCCGAGCCGGAAGGAAACATCGGTCTCGACGGTACAAGAGCAGACCCGAGCCAGAAAGAAACACCGGTCTCAGCGGTACAAGAGTAGACCCGAGCCGGAAAGAAACATCGGCCTCGGCGGTACAAGAGAAGACTCGAGCCGTAAAACATATATCAACAAAATCATTATGTGGGCCATAACAAACAAGCATAATCAAATGTCAGTCTATGACATTAGAGGTCTTACTCACATTTTTGGGATTCGTTGCCTTTCTTGCAACTCTACAAGGGTCACTACAAAGAGGGCTTTTCTTAATACATCATCTGTGCATCTCAGCATTCCACGCATCCGACCGGATGACTTCCGCTATCAACTTTGGTCGACCTCAAAAACCAAATGGTCTATGTACTCACTGAGATAGCCTTTTTTTACCAAGTCTTCCACCTGCTCCTGCAGGTCTCTGCACCCATTCGTAGCATGCCCCCTTACGTTATGGTAGATACTATAAGCCCTACTATTTCCCTCCTTAATTGGGAACCTCCTCAAATTAGGCTCGGCCAACAGACCTTTATCCTGGATTTCCCGAACTATCTAGGTCATAGGTTTATTCAGGGGGTGTATACTGTCCTCCCCACGACATGTTTGACTTGGAAAGATGACTTTATCTCTTGAACATGACTACTCGGAGGTGTCGGTCTGAGTTTCTTCTGCTCCGGGACTGGTCTTCTCAAATTTCTGATCGAATCCCACTGATTGTCTGACTTGAGTATCTTAGCTTTTCGGGTGTCTACTTCCCGGGCAATCTTTTTCTCCTCCTCTATTAAGATAAACTTCATGGCCAACTCCAGGGCAGTGGCATAATCCGATACGTCTTGAATCCCCAGGTGAGTCCATAACTTCCCGACCTTCAGACATCCCTTGAGACTTTCTAGCGCTTTCGATACTCGTACGCTCCGACCTCGAGCACCAAATTGTGGTACCTTTCAATAAAATTCCACAGGGGCTCATCATCCCCCTGCTTCATCAGTCTCAATTCTCCCACCATTTTCTTTAGGACCCATGCCCCTTTGAAGTGCCGAACAAATGACTTCCAGAGTTGCATGAAGCTACTGATGCTTCCCGAGGAAAGACTTATGAACCACAGAATAGCAGACCCGCCCAAGGTTAGGGGGAATACTTTGCAAATGGCATCCCCTACTACCCCTTGGACCTCCATCAATAGGACGAAACTTTTAATATGGGACTTTGGATCTGAATGGCCTTTGTAGGGCGTCATGGACGGCATGTTGAAACGTCTTGGGAATTTTACCGACCTTATTTCTTCTGTGAATGGAGATTCAACCTCGCCGTCCCGAGCATCTGCTGTATCAGTTTTGGGGTTTACTCCCCACTTGGCCATTTCGTTTCTTAACCAAGACTTTATGCTGCCATCTGTGTCACTATGCCGCCTCCCGCGGCCTCCTTCGCGTCTGTCACCACGGGTGCGGCGTTCCTCATGACTTGAGACTTCCCATCCAGTTTCACCATCCTTCCTATTTCCCATTCCGGTATCACGGGGGCCATCATAGGATGAATCTTGCGACTGTCTCCCCTCTTCTTCTTCCCGAGTATCCTCCGTTTGTAAATCTTTTTCTACCACTATGGACCTCATTCCGTAGGGACCCTTCCTCTTCGGTTCATCGTCATTACTCACATCTGCGACCCTCTTTCCTCCCGTTATTTCACCTTTCCTCCGTCTGGTTCCGACTTCAAGTCTCTCGTTGTTTATCCCTTCCATTCTCTCTAGTCGGTCCATCATGGATTTTAGAAGGGCTTGATTTTCCTCCTAATCTCTCCTCATGTTTTCTTCCATCTTCTCTATCCAATTCATAGTTGAATTCCCTAACGATTGGTGATTTCCGCCTTCTGCCACCGTCTTACTACGTGAACTGCTTATTTTTAAGTTCCCCACAAACGGCGCCAACTGTTGACGGCTGATTTTGGTCTCAGGGTAATATGAGAATATTACTCCTGAGGCAATCCTCCCTCATAGTGAATTTGTTCGGTTACGGGGGAACCAAAAGCAAATTTAGCAAAAGAAAGATAAATGCACCAATTGACAAAGAGATTTAACGTGGTTCGGTGGATTAGATCCAACCTACGTCCACGGACACAAATCGAACGATCTTTTTATTACTGAGATATGTTTCTCTGATATCTCTATTGTTTACAAGTTTGATGATAATGATTCTGATCTACTCTCCCAAACATATGTTTTCCCCCCTTATTTATAATAGTGAAGAAATCATATTCATTCTCCTACAAGAATTTCCTAGTTTGAAACAATTTTCTTTTCCCATAAGGATTCCAAGTCAAAACTACCTTTACTTCCTTTATCCTATTAGGACACTGACTTATCAGTTTACCCCATGAAAGTAGGATAACTTATCATTATATCCATAGAAATAGGATTCCTTATCTTCTGGAACCCGCCTCGCCATATGCTCGGTCTTCATGAGGTCGGCCATAATGGTTATTTGAACTGAGAATGCTTCTACCGATCTGATAATTGCCCGGTCATCTGAACTCAAGTGCTCGGTTACTGACCATAAAGTGCTCGACCCTTCACTTTTTGGCACCTAGTGGTCGGGTCGGCATTAATGATCTTTAAGAAAGAAATTACTTTTTTACCCATGCCGTGCTGTTTAGATATCATAGTGCTTAAAAAATACCATCAACAATTTATAAATTTTAAAGAAACTAAATAGATTTGGGGAAAATTTGGAGAAAGAGTCGACACTGAACCCTATAATTTGGGGATTCACTTTTTGGCACCTAGTAGTCGGGTCGGCATTAATGATCTTTAAGAAGGAAATTACTTTTTTACCCATGCCGCACTGTTTAGATATCATAGTGCTTAAAAAACACCATCAATAAATTTATAAATTTTAAAGAAACTAAATTAATTTGGGGAAAATTTGGAGAAAGAGTCGGCACTGAACCCTATAATTTGGGGATTCTTAAATTCGTGTTATATATATATATATGTGTGTGTGTGTGTGTGTGTGTGTGTGTGTGTTATGTAACATATATGTGATAAGATTTATATAAACAGGGCTTAGTTATGGTTTATATGGATTAATTGGATTTGGCCGAATATATGATGAATTAAAGGAAATTGAAAGTGTTAGCTTTATAAAAAAAAATGGAAGCATGAAATTTCATCTAAAGTATAGTTAGGTTCATATTGATGTTGATGTTAGGTTCTCATAATACTTTGAATTAGATTGGAAGTTTTCAAAGATAAATATTTTTGTACTTGGCCGAATTGAAGGCATGAGGAAGAATGTGTAATGTGTTTTGATAAATTGATAAGTTTATGTGGATGATTTAAAAAAAAATTCAAAATTTGATAAGTATTAGTGTGTATATTATCTAGTAATATTGATGATATATTCGAGTATGTTGATGTTGGTTTGATAATGAAAATTGGGTAATGCATAAATGATCTGATTATGTAGAATAAATAATTAAATTTATAGTTGATTGTGAATACACCTTATAAATGTGCATGAAAATAAGTCTATGGTTTATGGTAAATTGAAAAATTGAGTTTTATAAATTGGTTATGGTCATGTTTTAAGTATACGTAATATGATCATGTTTTACATAAATATTTGAGTATGTGATTCAAGTTTAAATATTACATATGTGTTTTACAACTTTGAAATTACAGTTATGCTTTAAGTTTACGATTTGTACATACGCTCTGTTTATAGTTTGAGTATACATTATATATTTATGAGTTAAGTTGTAAATCTTGCATTGATAGCTTAAATTGTGCGTATGTTTGATTAGATTTTACGTATGACAGTAAATGTATATGCTAGTGTAGATTAATATAATTTTAGTAGCATGTATGCATTGAGTTTGAGTGTGATAAATAAGCATATAGTATAAGGTAGTTAAAGATGAAGGTATGAAAGAAGTAGAATATATATGCCATTAGTTTAAAGAGCGTAGGGACATATGCATATACATACATCACGAAAAGGTTTTTGAAATTCAAAGAGTTTTAAAGAAAAGTATTAGAGACTTTTAAAGAAATGTTTTTAGAAAATATTTGATACAGTTTTCAGATTTAAAACACAAGTTTTATGGTTTTATTTTTTTCGGGGCATGAGGAAAAAAAACTTCACCCCAGTATGTAACTTGATACAGTTGGAATTGACGGATTCAGAGATATGTGCACATGTGGAGGACTGAGGGGAAACTCTCAGATCCTCGAGCAGGACTAGGGTTGAAAGATCCCTGAAATCCCGGTTTTTGAGCTTGGACGGTAGCATAGATTCGCACCCCCAGTTCTAGATTGTGGCTTGAGGGACGGCGATACGTAACGCCCCAAGACCACCAGATATGAGACAGTAGTGGCATGCTTTGGGGGACGGCGATACGTAACGCCCCAAAGTCATGAATTTGCACTTCTGCCTCCAGATAGGCGTATGGGGGGACGACGATATGTAACGCCCTTATACGTCCAGTTTTTCAGACAGAGACAGAGACACAGAACCCAGATAAAGTTTTCAGTTTTCAGATACAGCTTTCAGTTTTCAAATGAACAGATTTCAAATAGAGACTTCAGCTTTTCGAAACAGTTTTCAGATGAATAGTTTTAAGATGAACAGTTTTTAGAAAACAGTATTTCAGAAAGACAGATTTTATAAAGAGCTTTAGAAAGTAGTTTTTAGAAAATAGCTTTTCAGAAAAAGGCTTCAAAAAGTATTTCATAAAAAGCATGGCATGATAAAGTAGAACATAATTTATGAGTTATACATAAAGATTATGTGTTCTAGAAAATCATTTGTGATGCATATAGTTAATAGTGACGCACGATAGCATTATTACGTTTATTTGCACCTTGGCTTGTCTGTATGAGTTATATACTAGTAACTTTTATGAATGTTAATGCATAATAATATGACTACACATCTATATGTAGTCATGCATGATTTAAGATTGTATGATAAGGGTTTAATAGAGAGAATAGTTTATAATTCCGATTTGATGATATTTTAATGAGATAAAAAGAAGATAATTTTAATAGATGTCTAACTGGATTAACAAAGAGTAAATAGGTAAGTTTTAAGATATCAGCGTAGCGCAGCGAAAACGTAATGAAACTTGACTTAGTAAAGAATATAAAAATCTGCTGATTATGTTATAGATCTTAAGATGTGAATAGTTTACGGTGTTTATAAGTAAATAAATAGAAAAGACTAGTAGTAAGTAATATATATGTAAAATGGATAACAAGATATATAGTTAATCCAGACTATATATATGTTTCCATGGTCATATAGACAACTCATGATAATATAGAAACAGGATTCAGAATTTATGTGTGTTTGACGCTCAAGGAATGGGCATAGTTACTTACTGAGTCTTATTACTCACACCACAACAGTTTGTTTGAGTTTTATAGGATGGTGACCTGATCGGTTAACCACGGACACCAGAGCTTGAGGAGCCGAATAGCAGCATTGCAGTCAGCCAGTCACCAGGTCTTGGGTGGATGAGAGTCAAGTTGTTTATTAGTTTGGTTGTAAAGTAATTGAGTTGCATAGTATAGTTGTACATAGTTTAAGTTTGTAAAAGTTTTTGTTTATACGTATTTTCGGTCATGGAGCACAATTATATTTGTCTGAGATCATTTTTTTAGTGCTGTGTTGTGTGTTTGGGCCCTGTAGGTTGTCTGAGTTGCTAGACTTTGATCCAGGTTGCATGACTTTTAGCAGAGGTCATGCCAAATTTTCATCAGAGTCAGAGGCTTATGGAGTCAGGATTAGCCTATCTCCTGCTGGTAGCATCCTGGCTTAGGCGGGATGTTACAAACTCTAAGTTGGATCTCATATTTGTTTAACCTTCTTTTAACCCTCATGACCTGCATGGAGTTACAAATATGAGTATGACTGCCTGTGTCTAACGCTTATCTAATATTTGCATCTAAAGCTAATGAGATGTCAATAATAGGAAAAATACAAAGCGTACGCGAGGGTCATACTTTTCCTTTCAGCTCTGGACAATCTTTTTTTCCAGTGTCCAGACTTCTTACAATATAGACATTCATCACGAGCTACTTGTGGTCTTGCTCCTTTTCACTTCTTGGAGTTTTTCTTTGACATCTTATTCTTCTACATTTTGATTTTATTATACTTCCTATAAGTCTTTGAAGAGCTAGCTCCACTATAGAGGTATAAACCGGGGTTGTTTTTCCTCAAATCATGCTCCACTGTGTGTAACATGTTATGAAGTTCTTCAAAGCTGGCTTGCATCAGATGCATGTGGAAGTTTAATACAAAGCCAACATAAGTACCAAACAGAGAAGACAAAATCAAATTACGACCTTGCCGTTCATCAATCACAATGTCATATCGTTCTAAATATCGGATCTGGTCAATCACGTTCAAAACATGAATACTGACAGCTTCTCCATTCTTGAGTGTAGCATGGAATAATTCCTTAGACCTTCGATAAATCTCAATTACTTGATTTGCCTAGAACAATTCCTTGAGTATTCACATAATGCTCCAAGCATCGAGTACCTCTATGTACTATTTGAGCAAATTTAGAACCATCGATCCTAAAATGTAGGATTTCACCTTAAGGTTATCATCTTTCCATATTTCAAAATTTCTCGCTCTTCAGGAGTGGAGTTAGGATCGATTTCAACAGACAAGGATTGATAGTCATATAGCTTAACTTTTTGATCTCCAAGACAAGACGGATATTCATTTCCCATTCGAAATAGTTTTCAGCTTCTTTTAGTTTATTAGAATCCAAAAGTCGCATTAATGGATTTGCAGCAGCTATCTACAAGACAACATTTTAAACAGTAGCATAATATTTTTTCGTTTCAAAATTATAATCCAAATTGATTATGAAATTTTAAATCTAATAGTACCATCCCACTACTTTACGTAATAATGTAATCTCCCTTAATAAAAAATAGAAATCTGACTATCAAAATTTCATAGTAGGAATTAGATCCCATGACATTTACTCTAGCCTCAAAACATCGATGGTCTTGGTATTTATAAACTCATTAGGTAGACCTCATAGGTCAATCACATTTATGTGCCTCCTAGTTTGGTCATGAACCATTTCTTATCCTCACATGATCAACGGTCTTAGATTAAGACGTACTATATGTGTACACTTGTCAATGTGCACTAATGAACTTTGTATGTATACACTCACAATAATGACAGTGTTGGGTGACTGCGTTAACTCATCAACTGCATCTAATATTTTAACGGAGCGACCTATGTTTCGAGAACTTATACCCTCTCAAAATTGACGGTCTTGAATATAAGTAGTAAGAACTCATTCATCTCCATATTGACAAGACATACCTTCCAATAATACTCCAACATTACTAATACTATTACTTAAAATAAAGTAATCACCTAATCATGAGAGATTTATGACAATCAAATCATTATCATAATTAGGTCAAAATTTTAATTTAAAACATGTAATACATATCCAGTATGACTTATGCATAACTAAATTAAAATACAGAGGTATATACTCAAATACATATCAAACATGCAAAATGTGTTGTGTAGTTAAGCCTTGCATCTGAAACCATTCTGTTGGGGTGGTTGTTGAACCCCTAGGGTAGGATCGATATCCCACACAGAGGAAGCTGGTCTAACCGAATGATATCAGAGATATATGTATTTTAATTTTTTTAAATGAAAACTACATTCCGATACGAGTCTGTAGGAAAAAACAAAGACCAAATCGGAATCTAGAAACTTCGGACGAAGAAAATAAAGTTTTAATGTTCATTAGCTCTCTGTGTCGTGACGTCGAGGCTTGTGATGTCTAAATTTTTGAGAACAATGTACGAGAGCTCAGTGTCCTTTCATTGTGATGCGCAAGGGTGAGAGTCGCCATGCTTGGATATTCGATACTCAGTGTCGCGACGTTAGAAGTTCAATGTCGCGACGTTAACCTAGGCAGTGAACAATTTCAACTTTCAAAACAATCCTAAACACTTTCAATCTTCTCCTATCATTTCAATACACCTTGAAATCAATTTTAACATCAAATCCAATCGCAACACATGTTGTAAAACTAACATACATGTATTCTAAATACATATATGCACTTATTTGAACCAAAATGCAAACCAATTTAGAATCCCACTGTGAAATGACTCATTAACAATTCTAGATCACTCAAAGGTGGTCAAGTGATTCTAAAATGGTAGCCATAGCTCTAAGCTTTAATTTAGACTTTCAAACTCCTATTAATTGTTTCATGTCTAACATGATTCTTTAGCTTAATTTTAACTTTAAGCTATGTAATTATGCATCCAATATATAATTCATCACTACAAGTATCAATAATGAAAATCCACTAATGAAGAACATAGCTTAAGAGAAGTTCAAACTTACCTATTAAGGTTGATGCAAAGATCATATCTCCTTATCCTTGTTGAAATGGTTGGAGAACTTCCAAGGTTTGCAAACTTGACTCCAAGATCCAATCTTGATTCCAATACTAGTAAGCTTCTCCCCAAGATCCAATCTTGATTTCTCTAGATGATATGTTGTAGAGATCTTCCAAAGCTTCTCTAAACACTTCTTTAACTTAGGCCAATTTCTTCAAGAATTACTTGTATTTAGCTTCCACAAGCTTAATTAAAACCTTTACTAAAGCTTGCTATTTATAGTAAAACTTAGACAATTTTTAACTCATAAAAGTTTTAATCAACTTTTAGTTAATTTATCCAAATATATATAATTAGGTTTCACTAATCACCTTTGTCTACCACTTTGATTTAATCCAATTAAATCAAGACAAAGTATAATTAATGGATTAGTTACATGTCTACCACTTTGATTTAATCCAAATAAATCAAGAGAAATATACCTATAATTATATATTTATAATTGCCAAAACATCCTCCAATGCTAGAGATATTTATGAATTTACAACAAATCCCTTGCATAAATTTTTGATTAATCCAATTAATCTAATGAGGTCAAGGTAAATAATCAATTTTATCCAATAACACTTAATTATCTTAGTTGATAATTATAATATCGAATATTATTTATTGTCAAAAATTATATACTACCCAAGTGCTCAACAAGTACACTTTATATTGTGAAACTATTTAATTTCATACACATTCTTCATATAAGCCTAGCTAATCTGTACGTAATTTAGCCACCTCTGAATTCAAGAAGAACGCAAATGACCTTTCTAAACTATACAAGTCGAGGTCATTATATATGTTTAACAATCCATTCTTCTTAGGCTATCCGAGTTGTGCTTAGGAAACATAGAATACACCATCAAGTTTCCAAGGCACACATCTCATGTCGACATGTCCATGATTCTTTACAACTGAGGTGATCCACCCTAGATGATCGGCTTTGGCCAAAGTCTTAAAAATCGTGACTTACTCACATGGATACCTAAACCTCATATGGTACACATATGGGCCGACGGATCCTATCTTGATAAGCACTTGATTAATGAGTGCATTCACACCCAACTAACATCTAGAGACCAGACTATGAAAGGTTTCTAACATACATGGCCTCAAAGTGTGGAGGATCTCGCAAAAAAACAATGTTATCCTTTAGTCAAAGGATCACATATGCTACCTGACTCGAGGAGATTTCTACTGACGATGGTGTGTAGTTCCAACTATTAGGAATCAAATGTGAGTCATTCAGTATTCGGTCCAACCAATACGCACATATCTATACGATCTTCCAAAGTTCTTGGTACATCGGATTAAACCATTGGAGCTCTAATCCTAATATACGATATGTGCTAGTATTCTAGGTTATAGGAATTCGACCGCATTCCAAAACCAACGATTAGGAATATTTATTTTAAAATAGTTTATAATCGTAATACTTATCCTAATGTCGGACCATCTAATGTCCATTATTACTACAAGACTATTCTAAGGTCGATGTCATTCTTAGCATAATTATACATCAATCTAATATGCATAATGACAATGCCATTAATAAGGTATAAAATGAAAATGTAGTTATTTTATCAATAAATAAGAAATTATACAATATATTATTCGGATTGGCACTCCAAGCACCAACACCAACAAGTGTAGCAATCCCAACCAATAACTACGTGCGATGAGGGCTTGGTTGGTGTGTAGATGGGGATGTTTTACGTAGTCATGGTGTTCATCATTCTTCCGAGAAGTATATGAGTATTTTACTTAAAAGTTGATTCGATACATGAATAATTAGATCTCGAATCTTTCTATTATGAATAAAAAGATAAAATTCATAAAAGTTATGAATAAATTAATTATTTGATTAAATTCCTTCCGCAGTGCGATGGAATCGTTGGATTGTAGGGGCTGTCCAAAACCCTGAGGTTGATGCAAATTCCTGGCTATGCATGGAGCTGTCCAGTTTTGGTTAAGGCATAGAAGGAATAGGAAAAAATTTCAAGTCCGATCATAAAGCCTAATCATAGATTTCATTATGCGAAGAGCTTTCCCGTGAAGAGTTCGGGAGATCGACTCTTATACTCTCTCCACTCTCTGCCAATGTTTTTTTTTTTTTACTTACTTATTTGGGAATTTTATTCCACATATCTGTAAATTCGGAGTTTCCACTATTGTAGTGGTAGTTGTCCAACTTTAGTGTTGGCTTTTATTTTTATTTTTTTAATTTTTGTAGGATATTTTATCTTTTCTTCAACCTATAAAAGGTTTGATGCATGTATATGGGTAAATCCGACATTGGTTGTCAAGGCAGTGATTTGAATTTCTATGGTTCTTTTGTTAGATTTTAAATCTTATTTATATTAAATTGATTACTGGTTTTATGTAAAAAAAAATTTATGTTACGTACACGATTTTCTGTAACTGTTCAGGAATGTGTGTTCACAAATAATAAAAGAGGTCATAAATTCATACCAGTTTATAAAGATCTCTAGCACCTTTATTTGATTCCAAACCCAACTAGTTGTGAGGAATGAGCAGTATCCAACTTTATGTTGCTAAGTTTTGTCCTAACTAAGTTCGAGTATTAGGATTTCCTAAGTTTATAATCGAACTAAAATGGTTGTGTATATACATCATTATAGTGTTTTTAATTAATGAAATATTTCATTAACCTTTAAAAAAATATAAAATGGGTTGAATTATTATGTTATTTGTATAAGCCATGACTTTTATCATTATCAATGTTTCTTTAGACTTGCGTTAAGTGGTTGGCATGTGCACTATGGAACTGGGTTACTTAGGCTTTAAATTTAGTTATTTATGTTGGGGTTGGTGGTCTGAGTGTTAATCCATATTGTATTTATGAAATGGTCATGAATATGAGCAATTACGTTTTCCATAATATTACTCAATATATGATTTAACCTCTTGTCTTTTATGTACATATTTGATCTACTTCATTTTAAATAAAAACTAACTAAGGGTTAAAGATGTATATATTTAGACAAAGATTCAATAATATACAACAGTCATATAGTTAGAATGAGATTTATAATTGACAATGGGAAGTGTTACTACTAGTGGTATAATCTAAAATAAAGTTCTTGTTCGAGATTTACTCACATGTATCGATTAGTAAAATCTTTCAGACCAGTACATGTCATATATCAAGATGTGATCTGATGGTTTATCTTAATAAACCAAAAGTCTTGAAAGTCCATATAGTCATGTAGGTGTTGATTTCATGAGCACTGAATGATTCACTAGAAGACACCCGAAAGAGTACTTTTTTATCCGTCATGTGTACAGGATCACTTGAAGGTCCATATAGACATGGAATACAATCTCACATATCACTGATGCCTATGAAGTGTCGATGTTCATGTGTACAGGATCTATCATGTCTGATAAGAGGAGTAGATATCATGATCTATGAGATCTTGATATGTGAGATCGTATTCCATAAATCTCCGACCGAAGTTAATGTTGGAAATTGTTTCTGCTAGTTATTATTGAGAATATAAAATATGTGTAGCTGTATGAGTTAAACACATAAGAGATTTGACGGTTTTATCTATATCTCATGTTCAAATCGAACATCTGATGATAGAACGATTATACTTATGCTTAGACATCGACTTGTATGGTTTAGCACGATTAACTATGGTCATCGTAATTTGCAAGTAGGCAAATAACCGAAATGAAAATGGTTTCTGTGACAGATATACCAGAAGCTAGAGAATCCCATTAATAAAGCAAACTTGCAGAACACTAAGGCAATTAGTTACAAATAATATAGATTTTCTTAACTTTACACATGCCAGGGTATTTTTATATCTAATGTTTATAAATATATTATATATAATTTAACTAGGTACACTTTAGATCCAATTAAATTTTGACACATGTTAATAAATAATTATTTAATTAATTAAAATTTAATTAATTTTATAATTATTTATTTATCAGAATATTATAGGAATATTCTTTATACATGTGAAAATGTTTATTTAATTAATTAAATTAACTAATTAAATAATGACACTTATTAAAGCTTATTTGATAAGCTTTGATTTGGCTAAGGATTTGATAAAAATAACAAAAATACCCCTATCCTAAAGTGGATATATTCGGCCATTGTAGAGGGAAAAAAATGTTGATGATGGTTTCGGAGCATTGAAATTGTTCAAAAGAGTGTTAATTTTATGGTTCTTGAGTTATAAAAAATTCCACTAAAATTGAGAGTGAGGAAACTTTATTTATTCATTTTTTTGATTTAGAAAATTTGATTCTTTTGTTCCATAATTTTACATATGATGTAGAATATTTTTCTTTCATATTTGGTGTTGAATTTATGTGTTTAATAGCCAAATAATAACATTGACCATGCATGTGTAAATTAATTAGTTTAATTAGTATAATTAAGCCTAATTAGGATGTATGACATCAAATTTCCATTTTAGAGTTGCATATACCACTCCATGGTGACCTAAAATTATCTTAGAGTGACCTTATGATGGCGACATCTCCATTGGAAAATTTGGATTTGAAATTGCAAGAATTTAGAATTAATTTTTTGGTTAATTTGATTAATTATATAATTCATTCAAAAATACTTAATTTGAGATGTTATTGATGAAATTATGCATGTTATACTGCGTAAAAAATGCCCAAAATTTTTGGAATTGTTTCAGAAACTTTAAGAAGCGTTTTCATATTTTTCCATAAATCATAATTTTGGATAAACCGCTGCGACAATGACCCGATCTGGTTCTATAGCTGAATCGACTTACCAATTCTCCCAATCGCCTGGTTAGTCAAATCAGTAAATCTAATCATGTGTAAACACGAAAAATATTTACGGAAATTTTACCTCGAGTTACTAATGTGTAATTTGTTCGGGTTGATGCCCAGAACGCCAATTTCCTATTGTATTTCCTTATAAATACTATTGTAAACGTTTTATTATTAATAAAATAAGCAGTTTCTGTAATATAATATATCTCTTGATATGGTAAAAATGTAATTGACCTTAGAATGATTAGTCATGATGCAGTTTCAAAAGTGTCGCAACTGACATTGAGTTATATCATGACGTTGTCATTCTCAGACAGTTCATGGTCAATGTTTACACTACTTGGTCAGTAAAGTAAACCCATTGAGACTGATACATATCGTATATTGGAATATTGGATTCCAATGGTTTCTCATGAACCATGAGCCTTGGAGACTCATTTAGACGTGTATATGTTTATAGCGGATAAACACTGAACGACTCACTGAAGATTCTTAATGGATGGTAAACCAATGTCAATAAGAATCTTCTCAGGTTGAGTAGCATTTGTGATTCTTCGACTTGAGATACCACTAAGGGCACATGAGACATCTTCCACATAGATGACAGTCACGTCACCGATCTATTAAGATTAGACCTCCGTCTATTCGTTGGGTGTGGACAGATCCTTAGGGTGTCATGTGTGTGTCAAGATAGGATCCGTTAGTTCTGTGTACAGTGCATAGATAGTCCAAATATGATTAGCAATCAGATAAAAACCATGGGCTCGTGGTACACTTTAGAAATAAGTTCTAAGTGTTCTTTTAGAGATTATTAATAGAGACATCGACAGAATTATCCCTATAGAGATTTAACGTTTACATCTATATCTCTGGGATATATCCGGATAACTTGTATGATTTAGCGAGTTTATCCGTGACAGGTAGGTAAATTATGGACAAGAAATTGGATTTCGTGACGGATATACCTGAATCTAGAGAGTCTCACTAGTGAAATATACTCGTAAAGCACTAGGGCAACTTATATGAATAATACTGATTAATTATAAGTCATTTAAAGGTTAAACGAAAAATACATGCAAATGGACCTAATGATCATTTCCTAATTAATGTATATTTGTATTTAATGAAAGATTTTATTAAATACACATTAATTAAATTTCAAATTGTGATATTTGACATATATCATAATATATATATATGTATTTGGATATTTAAAGTAAATATAATACATATATTTAAAAATAATTATATTAAATAATTATTTAATTATTTAACTGTTAAATAATTAAAGTAATTAAAAAATAAATAACTTTAGTTATGATATTTTTAGGAGATGACTTTAGTTGCTTTATTTGACTTGTTATAAATCTTTAAATGAAGTAATGGTCATTACACAAGTTGAATTAATGAATTAATTGAAACAAAAAAAAATCTAGATATTTTATTATTTACTCTAAAATTCGGCCAAGGCTAAAATTGGGAGTATAAATTATTTTGTTTCTTTTTCATTCATATTAGGTTAAGCCACCAAATATTATAAAGTGAGTTTGAGAGAAAAACGTTTGAAAAACAAAAGAAAAGCTTGAAAAACTTGGATTTTTGCAAGTTTTTCTTAAAATTTTTCTATTAGAAAATTATTTCTATGATACTAGGCTTTAACTTATATTACCTAGAATCTTCTCTACTCTTTCAGTTTGTAATTAGATGGTTGGAAACTTGCTTGAAAAACTTGTTTAAAGCATGAAATTAGTTCATTGGATCTCTTTTGATTATTTGATAATCACGTTGCTATTCTAGAGTTGGTAAGTCACTCATTGATGACCTATAATTGTTCTTGAGTTGTTTTATAGTGGTGAGACTTGTTTGGTGTGGTAAAGATTGAATTAAAGTGTTGGATTTAATTAATTTGGTGTAATTTGTCAATTTGAAGACATTATAAAATTAAGGTTCATAACGCTTTCCAAATTTGGGGGTTTTCATATATGTGATTTATTATGATGTGTATAAGATGCATATTAATTTTTGGGTTGACTGGATTTGATTTTGACATGTTTTGAACAAAAATGGACCAAATAGCAAAAAATGAAAAATAGTGGACTGTTAGGCAATTTCAGACTTTTTGGGGTTTTGTTGCAATTTATTTCTGATGTGTTGGACATGTTGGAAATCATTTTAGAATTGATTTAGAATCATTTTGAGGACTAAATCGAACAAAATATAAAGTTTAGGGGTCAAACGATTATTTTCAAAAAAATATGATTTCTCGAGTTAAATTTCAGTTTTAAAGTATTGGGTAATTAAATAAATAAGTTTATTTAATTAATCTAAGAAAAATTATTGAAATCAGAAAATTTTGATTTTCCGCATTTCGCTGTATTATCGGACATTCCCCATAAAACCCCTACATAATCACATCTCGCTATTGGATATCTATACATGACTTATACGAAATACATATACATTAGCGGTATATGATACCGGTTAGTTCACCCGAACAATAAATATTCTAAAATTCAATTTCGTCTGTCATCGTGCTTCCGTCGCAATTACCCCGAACAAGTTATGAATTAGTTAACAAGCGTGGCGAGATTTGCACTGTCTTCATAATTTGGCCATAACTTTATTATCCAATATTCAATTGAGGTGATTTAAGTTGCGTAAGAGAGAATACTCAAAGATATATTGTTAGGTTCTCTAAGAACATTGCCAAGGATCAAATAAGCATAAAACATGTGAGTACTCGAAGTAAGATAGCGGAAAAATACTTACAACGATCAGATAAGTGGATGTAGAGAATATAAAAAAATTCCTCTGTGAGAAGTGCTCCAATATCTTCTTTGATTGTATGATGATAAAGAGCGCCAAGCTTCTCCTTGTATTCCAAACTCTTGGGAATAGTTTCCTTATCACCTTTATAGAATCCTTTATGTGCTAGCAAGGTTTGATTTTTGAAACAAAATCAATGGAGAAGAACTTGAAGTTCTCGGCCAAGGGAGAAAAGAAAGAGAGGATTTTGTGTTTTGGTAATTTGGTTTCTAAAACAATTACCACACATTACCAAAAGTCAAACTCAATTTTGGTATATGCTTTACCAAAAGCAAAAAATAAAGTGTTGGAGGGAAAAATGCATTTAATGCCTCCAACCACTTCCATCACTCAACTTGACACTTGATGGACAAGTGATGTAAGTTGGTGGGACCTATTTTAATTCAAAATTCAAGTGGCTTGCTCCACACATTTCGAGCTCGGGTTCGCTTAATCTGATTAAACGAATTTTCCATCGCGATGTAATTAAATCCAATTTAATTAAATAATAGTGCCTCGTAAAATTATTCCAAAAGTCGCTGGCGAATTAATTCTAAATTAATTCGTTCTCCCGAATTAAAATCCAATTTTAATTTTGCATCGAAATCTAATTTCATTTAATACATCGAATATATTATTTATTCGATTAATTCCAAATTAATTGTTCTCTCTCTCCTTATCGAATTTTATCCCAGATAAATTCTTACCGTAATTAATCTCATAATAATTTTCTCTCTCTTACAATTAATCCTAGATTAATTCTGTTCGAGTCATACATCATCGGTGAATCTTTGGGAAGCAACCCATGAGATCTCTGGATATGTAGGCAGTAAATCCGGTCGTCGGACTATCCAAATATGTGCGTACCCGGTACCAAATTTATACCGATTTACAAGACATGGTTGGCTTCTAGCAAAGCACCGTGCCTACCCAATTCTCCAGAAATATTCTTTAAGGAATATATAATCTTTGTCAGAAGTAGTATACTTAGTATTGCGTATTGCGATCCAGTATCGGATGTCACATACAAGGCTTGGGGCTGGAATAGTGTATGCCTCGTATGTAGTATATATCGGATCACTAGCAACTGGTCTCTTTAATCGGATAATCATGACCTTGTCATAGTATCTCGATAGTTGCAATATATGAGAGTACTAGTTCTGTATCCCTGCGTGATCATCATCTCCATATAACTGAAGTGATACTTCCATCTTGACATCATACCCAATACACTACGATTCTCAATAAACCTAGAAGAGGCGTACACAGAACCTATTAAAGTCCCGAATGACCAAAACCAAAGCGTATCGTTGTCGCAAGTATTAGCGATGCAAGTCTCAGTTTAAGACCAAATACACCTACCCTGATTCGAATTCCCATAGACACATAATCATACAATGAGATTCCGAGGGGTTTATCCAGAGCGAATCTATTTCCATACCATCGGTAAACAGAACCTCATATTACACTTGCATGAGTATCCAATACCCAAATATATGAGAACTATGTCATTACGCTTCCATAACATGCACAAGTGTAATACTAGTCTATTCCGTATTATCGATGTCCAGTCTCGATAATACTATGACTATGGATATTTAATGATTAACCTTTAGTGGATTGATATTGTCTCATATCTTATAATCTGGAACTAATCATAAGGACTTTTATCATTTATATATATATATATATATATATATATATATATTCAAGTAATCTAATTACAAAATAATAAAATAGCAATTTCCATTATCACATAATTAATTTGTACAAAAATCACAATGTCTTTTATAAATAGTGGCGCTATGGGTCATAATTATCCAACAATCTCTCACTTGGCCTATAGCCAGTCACTCAAGTATCTAACACCTGAACTATATACATGTCGCTCAAACTTTATCTGAGGAATAGCTTTCGTCAGCGGATCTGCAATGTTGTCATCTGATACGACCTTCTCGATCTTCACATGACCATGATGTATGATCTCATGAATCAGATGGAAATGTCGAAGAACATAATTAGATCGTTGATGAGACCGCGGTTCCTTAGCCTAGGCTATAGCCCCGTTGTTGTCACAATATAATGGAACAGACTCAGCTGCTAACAGAACTACTCCTAATCCAATTAGGAATTTACGGATCCAAACTACCTCTTTTACTGCTTCAGCTACAACAATATATTTCGCTTCTGTTGTTGAATCGGCAATAGTCTCTTGCTTGGAAGATGTCCAGCTTACTGCTCCATTTTTCAAACAAAATATGTACCCGGATTGCGACTTACAATCGTCTTTATCTGTTTGGAAACTTACATCAGTATACCCTGTTACTTCAAGTTCTCCATCTCCATAGATCAAGAAATCATCTTTAGTTCGTCTAAGATACTTAAGGATGTTCTTGATCGCCATCCAGTGACCATCACCTGGATCGGCCTGATAGTGACTACACATGCTTAAAACATACGAGACATCAGGTCGCATACATATCATGGCATACATGATCGATTCGACTGCCGAAGCGAATAGGATCTAACTCATGTTGTCTCTCTCATCTTGAATTTAGGACACATGTCCTTAGATAGAGTGACGCCATGTGACACTGGCAAAAGTCCCCTCTTAGACTGATCCATGTTGAATCTCTTCAATACTTTATCAATGTACGTGCTCTGGGAGAGTCCAAGCAGCTTTCTAGATCTATCCCGGTAGATCTTTAATCCTAGAATAAAGGCTACTTCTCCCAGATCTTTCATGGAAAATTTTAATGAAAGCCAAGCTTTCACCGATTGTAGCATGGGAATGTCATTACCAATAAGCAATACATCATCAACATAAAAGACAATGAATGTTAGTGCGTTCCCACTAACCTTCTTATATACACAAGGATCATCCTCATTTTGAACGAAATCATATTCTTTTATGATCTCATCAAAATATTGGTTCCAAGAACGCGATGCTTGCTTCAATCCATAAATGGATCGATTTAACTTACAAACCTTGTTTGCAAGTCTTGGTAATACAAAACCATCAGGCTGTTGCAAATAAACATCCTCCAAAAGGTTTCCGTTAAGGAAAGCGGGTTTGACGTCCATCTACCATATCTCATAATCGAAATATGCAGCGATAGGAAGCATTATCTGAATGGATTTAATTATGGCAACGGGTGAAAAAGTTTCGTCGTAATCAACACCATGTCATTGACGATACCCTTTTGCTACAAGCCTGGTTTTGTACGTTTGTATGTTGTCATCCATGTCGGTCTTCTTCTTGTGCCGTTACGCTTCCATAATACGCACAAGTTCTATACTAGTCTATTCCGTATTTTCGATGTCCAATCTCGATAATACTACGACTATGGATATTTAATAATTAAACCTTTAGTGGATTGATACGGTCTCATATCTTATAATCTGGAACTAATCATAAGGACTTTTATCATTTATATATATATATATTCAATTAATCTAATTATAAAATGATAAAATGGAAATTTTCATTATCACATAGTTAATTTGTACAAAAACCACAATGTCTTTTACAAATAGTGACGCTATGGGTCATAATTGTACAACATATATAACTTTATAATTCAAGTTAAAGACATATTTAACCTCAATTCTAGTCAAAAGACATGATTTTATATATACACATACGCACACACGGTTAAGCTGCAGTCTATACTTTACAGTTCACATTCAGCTACGAGACTGAAGATTTTTTTTATCTTTATCTGCCTTTACAATCCACATAATGTACACATGAACCTTGTGCTTGACCATATGTGTATATATATAGGTATATATATGTGTGCATATGTTGACGGCTGTTTTTCATTCCAATGGTAATATGGGAAATTAACCCCTCGAACGATCCTCATTCAACAATGAATTTTTTGTTAGTAGGGAACCAAAAGAAAATTTAGCAAGCAGACAAGAAAAAAAGATAGAGACAATGATTTATGTGGTTCGTTAGAGGGTGGCTCCCACCTACGTCTACGAGAAAAGATAGTGTATTTTATTACTTGCTCAGGGTCAAAACCAACTCGAGCTATAAGTGGTGGGGAATACAGGAATTAAAAAAATAAGCACCTCGGGTCTTACAAATCTCTCAGGTGGTCGGAAGCTGACCTGTTTTCTCTCTCTATAATTAACTCTTAAAGTTTCAATTTCTCCAAAAGACGTGAGATATAAAAATTTTCACCTGACCTAGGTGTCATCCATCTGTTCCAGGTGATAGATACCTGACCCGATGACCTATGCTACCGGTGTTGCCTTGCCCACATGGAATCGTGGTTGATGCATTTCTAGAGGTATCCATTTCTAACCAGGTCTTTAACCTGCTCATGCAAATCTCCGCAGCTTCTAGTAGCATGTCTCATTGTATTATGATGGGAGAAATATGCCTTGTTGACTCTCTTCTCTACCGGAAACCTTCATAGGTCAGGCTCTATCAGTAACCCTTTATCTTGTAATTCCAGAGCTATCTGAGATAATGACATGTTGAGGGCCGTGTAAGTCATGCCCCCGTAACACGTGTAACTTGGATTGGAGGACTCCTTCCGGACACTGAGTTGCCCCGATTTACAGGCCTGAATCATTGTCGCCTTGATTCTGGTCATCTTCATCCATTGTCACCATCCCGACGGGTTTCTCACCTCGACTCTTTCTTTTCTGAGCTCATTGGGTTATCTTATCCTCATATTCTAACAACACAAACCTCATAGTCTGTTCCAAAGATGTTGTATAGTCCGGAACTTCTTGAATCCTAAGATGAGATCACAATCTCCTAACCTTTAAAGCCTTTTTAAAACTCTCAAATGCTTTTGGGGAATTATACACCCCTACTTCTAATATCAAACTATAATATATTGCTAAAAAACATCTTTAGTGGCTCATCATACCGTTACTTCATCATCCTTAATGACCCAACTGTCTTCCTTATTATACATGCCATTTGAAATGGCGAACAAAGAATTTCCTTATCTGAGAGACGCTGCCGATACTCCATGGTGTTAGGTTCTTGAACCATAAGTTGGCCAGTCCCCCCAAGGTCAATGGTAAAACCTTACAGACTGCTTCCCCGATCATGTCTTGGATCTCCAGTAGCAAGATGAACCTTCAACATGGGACTTAGGGTCTGCATTACCCTTGTAGATGTTTATCGCAGGCATGGAGATTCTCATCGGGATCTCTAATTCCAATACCTCTCTGGTGAAGGGGGACGTTATCTCTACATCTTGATCTTCCCAAGCACCTCCCCACACACTCATCTCATATATTTTCATCTCATGTTGGAACCAGCCCCTTAATAATCCTCGATGTCCTTCTACTATCTGCTGGAGGCCTCCTAATAATCTTCTTTCCTGATATGATGTCTTCTTCCTCGTGGGGCTTTAGGATATTGTTCCTCATAATGCCTCATATCGCTCTCCCTCAAGCAATGGCTATTATTGTATGATTCTGGTGTTAGGGTTTGTGCACAGAGTGTCAATCCGGATCGTATTTATGTCTGATTCATAAATATGAGCAATTCTATTTTCTATAATATTATTACTAATTTAATAGCAGCACTCTTGTCTTTTAGATCGAAATTGAATCTGGTTTAGTGATACATGTATATTAGACAAATACCCTAGGATTTACAAAATAGTACGCAGTTATAACATAATTTGTAATTGACATTGGGAAGTGAACTATTAGATGTATATCCTTAAATAAAGTTCCTGGTCAAGATTCACTAATGACTGACTGAAAATTTCCTAATAAATGGTACACTACCGTCAATAGGAATCTCCACGAGTTGAGCATAGTGGTCTTTCAACTTGAGATGCCACATTGAGATATATGAGTTATCCCTCACACTTTGATGATAGTCACGTCACCTATCTATTTAGATCAGACCTCCGCCTGTTAGTCGGGTGTGCACTGATGCTCATGATATCCAGTGCGTATCAAGATATGATTCGTTAGTCTTGTGTACAAGGCATAGGCATCCTCATGTGTTTACGATCCAGTAAATTCATGGTCGTGGTATAACTTCGGAAATCAGTTCAAAGTGTTATTTAGAGATCATAAATTGAAAGTCAACTATCTTATACCGAACGGATTTGACGTTCTCACTTATATCCCAGGTATAATAAGGATGGCCTGTGACGGAGGGATTATAAGTATGCAATGATCTCGATTTGCATAGTTTAGCGATATTATCCATGGCCATCATAATTCATGAGTAGGTGAATTATCGACATGAAATTGGATTTCGTGACGGATAAATCTAAACTTAGAGAGTCTCATAATATGAAGTGTTCTCGTTGAGCACTTGGGCAACGCGATATGAATAATAAGGATTATTCATTATACTTCATTGGATTAAATGAGTTAATTCGAATCGTTTAATCGGTTAAACGATAACACATGCATAAGGGTATTTTTGGTCAACATTAATTAATATGTTTTTATATGTGATACAAAATTTAATTTGATACATATTAATTATTTTTCAAATGAGATTTTTACATATGTCATTAGTATATGTATTTTTTATTTGAAAAATTAATTGATAAACTTTTTCATAATTGTTATGAAATATGTTTAATTATTATTTGAACACAAGGTATGTTTTTATTAAGCTAAATGTGTGTGCATCTGATTGGCTATCAAAAAGATTAATATAATTTAATTAGATTAAATTGTAAAAAATGACCATAATACCCCTAAATGACGGCAATGTAATTTTAAAGAGGGAAATGTTTTCTTCTTCATTTAATCTTCATCAATGGCCGAACCAGTCCTAAAATAAACCATAAGATTTTCTTTGATCAAATCATGAAGAAATGAAGGAAAAATTCTAGAAAAGGCTTAGCAAAACAAAAGATTAAAGGTAATCTTTTATAACCCTAAGCTTGAAATTTAGTTTCATGTTTTTCTTGAATTCTTAGAATTTTTCTAGGGTTCCTTAGTTTCTTAAATTTGGGGTTTTTGGTTGTAGTGGGTGAAATTGGAAGTATTGGCATGTGTGAAGTAGACTTTGGATGGAATTAGTGTAATCTTTGTACAAATTACTCATTTGATGATATGTTTCTATTATAGAGTGTTATGACCACTCTTGCAACACCTAGAATTGTTCATGGTTGTTCATATGTGGTGACTTGATTTGGTGTTTTGATTAATTAATTTAACCTTGAAAAATTGGATTTAAAGCATGAAAAATCATTATTTCGGTTTCCATCTCAGATCTGAACAAACTAGAATTCTGTGATGAATTTGATGTCATATAAATGTATTGGATTTGTTTTGGGAGTTTAAAAATTACCGAAAAGTATTTCGGAGTTGAAATAAGTGAAAACGGTAAAAAAACGATGTTACCGGATGACTTTTGAGCCAATCGAGTAACAGCTATCCAAACAGTGAATTCGTCACTATTCGGACAGCCCATGAACTTCCCTAACACTATTGGGGCTGACCTGTGCAGCCGCCATAAGTGTTAGGTGGTCGGTTCGGTCAAAAACGTGTTTAAGGCTATTTTACGAAAAAAAATATTTTTCATAAATATTTCGCGACGTTTCATATATATTTATGTCGTTATTTGATATCGAATAAATAGGTTTAGGTGAAATATGAATAAATTATTCATATTAGCTATTGAATAATTTATTCAGTAACTTGAAAAGGATTTAAAATTATGATTTCGCCCGAAACCGCGCTTCCGCCGCGCCCTTCGCCCAAAACCCTAACAAAAATGGTATCAAAGCAGGTCTATTGCTTCATCCATTACATTAATCATGCTTGATATTTGATATTTAATCCAATTTTAATGTCCGCACATGCTTTTAATCTATATATGTTTCTTGACTTTTTAGTTTTACGCTAACGAAAATGTAACATAAATTTAATTGTTAAATTAAGTTATGTTTTCTAAAAGTAGAATTGAATTGTTTAAAAAAGATTTAGATTAAAATTATACATTTGATGTAGAGTATTGATTCCTAAGGAAAATCCCAGCTTAAAAATAAGGTTGTAAAGTGACGTGTATTGGATACATGTTCCTTGGTCCGTCTTGTCAGCATAGTTTATGGATAACTTTCTCTACAACTGCATCTGAGATCATGCCAAAGCTGTGAGGGTGTAGGTTATGGGATTTTATCCACGCTGGTTGTATGTTGATACTAGACAAATTCAAGTGAAAGTAGAAATCTTGAACGTCCCAAAGCTGTCAAGACAACATCGGTAGCTTGAGTTTGTCATTGACAAGTGAAGCCTTGATACTCTTCCTTGTGAATGTGTCAAAGCTGTCATAACGAGAAACGGTCAGGACCAAAACTAGGAGTCACTGTTGAGTGATTGACAATGAGTTGTCTACTTAATGAATATACGTAGGTGATGTTGGGAAGCAGCCGTGAGTGCGCAGCGGAAAAATTGAAATTATTATACTGCTTTCTCTTTACCCAAGGCCCATTTATTTTGATTATTCTACAAGCCTAGGCATGTTACTATATATTCTAAGCAAAAAACTCATAAAACATGCAAAGAACATAAACCTAAACATGCTAACTATCATAAGAACTCTAATTAAAATAAATAAAGAAAATGACTTACTTGAACCGTAGACTCCTACAGTCCTCCCTCCAATCTACAAGCTTTTCTCGAACTCAGCAAGCTCTTCCATATTACAAAGAGCCACCCAATTGTGTGGCCTCCAAAGATGCACACACCAAAGCCAAAACTCAATGGCAAGACTATGCCTTGAGTGCAAGTGTATTTTGCCCTTAGTACTAGCCTAGGCAAATACCTCAAAACTTTTAACTCGAGGTTCCTCTAGTCAATTAGACTTAAGGATCCTCAAAATCAGTGGCTTAAGGATCCTCAAAATTAGTGGCTTACTCTTAAACTTTAGAGTTGATCACTTATATAAACCTAAGATATGAAAGGTTTGGTGCAAAAATTTGTGAAGAATTCTTTGGGTTTATATAGTGCTCCAAAGACAACAAAATTAATTAAAAATCCGATGTGTGATAAAAGCCAATTTAATCTTAGCCATTGGTTCTTAATTTAGTGGTTTAATGAGGTTATAAAAACCCTAATAAGAGTTTGGACCGAATTGGAATTCAAAACAAATAACAAAATTAATAAAAATTGAATTGACCTAAGTGATTTGGTCATTTTACCTTTGAATGGTGATTTGGTCATTTTACCAAGTAAACAAGACTCACAAGTTCCATAAGGTTCATATTTGAAGGGTCTGAAATACCCATCCTTATGTAGCTTAGTTAATCTTGTTTCATTGAAATGACATAAACGACTGTGTCATAGAAGTGATTCATTGAAATTATTCGAGTTAACATTGTATATATTAGAGGTTTAACATTCTTTATTAGTTTGTAAGACATAGATACCATTATTCAAAATACCATCTCCATATTTTATTCATTGAATAAATAGAACATTCATTAAAACTTATTAGGCATGAAAGCCTTTATTCCATAATGAAGAAATTGAAATGATGTTCTTTACTAGAGAAGGTACATAAACACACAATCTTCTAAGTCTAAAACTAAACCATTCGACAAAACTAATGATAAGTCCCCATGCACAATGCAGCCAGTTTTGCTCTATTACCCTTGCGTAAGTCAACCTCCCTATGACGGAGTCTTCTACTGTTTCTCAGGCCCTATATACATTGTTACACAAGTGAGCCCCACAATCGGTGTCAAGCACCCAAGTAGAAGGTTCAAAGTTTTGAGAATATAGTTCAATCATATACAACATACCTGAAGCATTGGGCTTCTTGGCCTCTTGGGCTTCCCTAGCTTCCTTGGCTATCAAGGATCTGCAGTCTTTCTTCCAATGACCATTCTTTCCACAAAAGAAACATTTCCCCTTTCCCTTTTTTCTTCTCCACCTTACCATTGGGCTTTAGGTGATCTGGAGCCTTGGCCTTGCCCCTATTTTTCATTGGGCCTTGTGGCTTCAGGTCCATACCCGTAAGCATGACGGAGGTTTTAAGCTCCGATTTCAAGTCATTCTCTGCTTGCTTTATTATATTATGCAATTCTGCTAAAGTAGCTTTTTTATCAGACAGATGAAACTGCATAATAAAGTTAGAGAATTCTTTTGGTAAGGACTGAAGAATTAGATCCTGACATATCTCATGATCCATGATGAACCCGAGGTTGGCCAATTTTTCAATGTGGCCAATCTTCTTAAGCACATATCCACTAACAGATTATTTCTTATACCTTGTTTGGAATAAGGCACATGACACTTGGAATCTCACGAAATAATGGAAGTTGCATACAATGCTTCAAGTGAAAGATGATGGTTTGAGCATCCATATCTTCGTGATCTTTCTGAAGTTCATCCAACATAAATCCAAGCATTATGCAAATGCTTGCTCATCATCATCTACGTGTTTCTTCCAAGCATCGAATGGATTTTGGTCAGCATCTTCTGCTGGTTCAGGGGGAAATGGTCATTCAAGAACATAGACAATCTTTTCTTGTCGTAAGACAATTTTAAGGTTTCTAAACCAGTCATTATAGTTGTCCCCTTTGAGCTTATGATTATCAAGGATGGAACGAAGTGATACTCTGTTTGTCATTTGAATGTTTGTGAAATATTTTAACCCACCTGTAAGAGAGAATGTTAAAATTAGGAATATGTTTTCATTAATGTTTCATAATAACATGGGCTTTTAATATTATGAAGTTGCTCCCACTCAATTATTTTAAAATTTTAAGCAAATCGCATTAACCCCAATATGAAGGATTTCTTGTGGGCAAGGATCCCATTATCATTTCATGACTCCGACTAGGGCCCGTCGTTATAAAATATGATAATTAGGTAAGTTCCCAACCAATTTATGATATAAATCACAATTCCTTGATCATTGGGTTGGGCAATCAAACATGCCATAGCTTATTGTAGGCATTGCATTTTTGCATATCAGCCCGATGATGAGTCTCGTATGGAGACAACTACTTCTTTAGTCATGAAAGCCGCGGGAAACGAACGTTGGAAGGGTAAAGTTGGAAAATAGAATTTTGTTGGATTTTATCTGAGTTGTTTAGCTTCGGCTGCTTGTTGGAGTTCTGTTTCAAAGCTTATCTTAGGCCCAAGACCCCACAAACCATTTACCAAACCCAAAATACCCAAGCCCACCAAGTCAAACCAAGTCCACGCCCAAGGAGGGGTGATTCACGCCCAAATAGTCTTTATTTAGGTATATGCATATTTATCACATGCTAAAATCTTGTAAAATCCTTACCTAAATAAAAGAAATCAAATCAAATCCCTACCAAATCAAATCCAATCCCCACCCCAAAAAAGGAGATCTATTCCTTATTAAGAAGATGTCACCATCAATAGAAATCCTACTCCTAGTCGTATAAGGAAAGTCTCATCTCCTTTGCCTATAAAAAGAGACCTTCACCCCCATTCACAACCCTAGCACTTATACCTCTCTCACACGCCTAAGACACTCATCCAAGCCCTCTTGTTCACGCCCAAGCATCTCCTTCAAGCCTCCATTGCCGCACCTTCAAACCAAATCATCTCTCTTTGCCGCATCCAACCTCCACTCCCTACACCCTTCACGGCCAACACCCTAAACAAAGCCCCATTTGCCGCATCTTTTGCCACCCTTGACAGCCCTAATTCACGCAGAAATAAGCCTCCAATACAGCCCTAAAGTGACGTAAATCATCCCCCAAACACAGCCCCAATTCCACATCCAAAACAGTCCCAAAAACGCCCCCCACTGCACCTTGAACTGCCACAAATCAGCCCTCTGTTCTGCCAGTTTTTGCAGTGATTTTAGTCCTCAAAACAGTCCCCGAAACACCTAAAAACTGCACAAAAAAACTGCACAAGACCCCCCCTAAAAAATCACCAAAAACCGCACCTCTTTGGCCTCCCAAATCACCTGAAACATTCCACTAATCAACCAAAACAGTGACCTAAAACGCAGCAGCAAAACAGCAGCAAAACGGACTTAAAACATCAGCCCAAGAATCAAAACAACGAGGAAAAACATTGAGTAAACAAATCGGAAAAGTATCGGATCATTCGCCCTTCCAATGGACGTGTAACACCCTTTCTTGAGACGACAAAAGAGGTTAGACCTGAGGGCACCTTTTTACTTATCTTCTTTCTTTCATTTTTTTTATTTATTTTAAAATATTATTGCATGAGAGTCGTTTGAGGCATGATGTGATTGTTGGATGAGCCGGATATGTGTTCCCTTTTGTGGTATATCTGATGGAAACCCGGACGTAAATTCCATAGCCGATTCCGAATGGACGGTAGTATGGTCTGCACTCGGGATACAACGCCACGTACCACTTAAGATACACGTATCTCGTCTCATCCAAATTGTGTATTTGAGTATGTCATAGTTCTAGGTTGTTTATTTATTATTTTTAAGCATGATTTAATTTAGTTTTGTTATTTAATTTTAAAGCATGATTATGTTATTTAGGCATGTTGTTTCTTTACTCGTTATGCATGATGTTTAGTCTAGTTTATATCCATGTTTAAATAATTATTTGTTTATGTTGGTTTGATGGCTCAATATGTTCGATGTATGATATTACGTGTTTGTTGTTTAAAGACTTATTTTCAAGCATGCAAACTTAGATTAGGATTTATTTAGCGGAAGCATATTAGATCTAAGTGACCTTTGAACATGATTATTGAGTAGATGCGGTTGATTTATTGCACGAATTATATCATCACAATGACATAAGTAAGGGACCATTCCGAACCCAACGGTTTGAGGTCTTCCCTTGCGAGGGGTAAGTGTGGCCTTAAATCTTTGTCCCGGTTCACACCGGGTGGTGACTCCATTATTCTCCAGTTTAGTTCCCCGCGGACTACTCCGTACTCTCAACTAGGCCCTGAGCCTAGAACAGCATGCGTCGCCCAAGTTCTGTGCCCTACAGTCTGGCGACTCCACTGGGGATAGAGAATTGGCCTCGAAATCATCTCTTGTGTTGTGTATAATTTGTGCATTAGTTGACCGTGTCTGTAGTGGGTTGAGGGGGTTAATCAAAGGCTTAGTTGAAGCTAGGTGATGGTTGGGTGTCTTCCTTCATTCACTACCTTTCGAGGAAAAGATGTGAAGGCACCTAGAAGATCATTACCTTTAGCTTGTTGTGATAGACTAGTTTGGAAGACCCGTTGTTTATTCCTGTCACCAAGCGATAAGAGCCTAAGAGGCTTGGGTATTTAAGAGAGCCTCGCTCCACCCTCCCTCTGGGGAATCTTCAACGGGAAGTCCATTCGACAGTCAGTCACACACCATAACTCGTTGGCACGTACCGTAAGGTATAAAAAAGGTGCGCTCACTTGGTCATTTGAACCCTTGAGTAGGGAGTCCTAGTTGTGGGCAAACCTTCGTCAGCGAGAGCTTTTGTCCGCGCCCCGTGAACCCACTCGTGAACCTTAGCCATAAAGAACCAATAGAAGTTATTTGTTATTAGTGTGGTGGACCGTCGTCATTTGGATCCAGTTGGACCTTCTGTCAAAGGGTATGAACTTGTTGGGCCATTTAAACTAGGACAAGTTTGTGTCTTTTGACAGTTGGGCCAAAATCTTCTAAAATGCCGGTGAGCCATTTTGTGAATGGGCCTCTTATCATTTGAAGTCATTTAGCCATATCACCGCAAAGTGTAAACCTGTTGGGCCTTTTCAACTGGGACAAGTTTGCACCGCGCGATGGTGTGATTGAATACTTGAAAATGACAATGGGCCAAGTAGTTTAAAGTTTATTCTTTATAATTTTATATATTCCATGCATCGCATACATCTCATGCATCTCATGCATACATGCATCATGTTAACCCTTGTGTCTTAAAAGCCATCATAGATACCCATTGGGTTAGGAAAAAGAAGTTAGAGCATTCATTGGGAAAATTCAGTATATCAGTCGGTTCATTGCCAAGTTGACATCAGTATGTGAGCCTATGTTCAAGTTGTTGAGGAAATATCATCTAGAGAAATGGAACGAGCAGTGTCAGAAAGCATTTGACATAATAAGGGAATATTTGGTGAAGCCTCCCGTTCTGAAACCTCCGAGATAAGGAAAACCATTGGTACTCTATCTGGCAATTAAACCCGAAGCATTGGGGGCGATGATGGTACAAGTCGATGAGATGGGAGTGGAACATGTCGTCTACTACCTCAGCAAGAAACTACTTCCGTACGAGGCCCGTTATCAGGAGGTGGAGAAGATTTGTTTAGCAGTAGTATGGGCATCCAGAAAGTTGCGCCACTACTTCCATTCTTACAAGATCCAAGTAGTAGCAAAGGAGAATCCTTTGAAGTACTTGCACTCAGTACCCTCGCTGGTTGGGAAGTTGGACAGATGGTTAGTGCTGCTGACTAAATTTGACATCGAATACCTCACCTCCAAGGTAATCAAATGGCGAGCCGTGGCAGAATTCCTGGCACTGCAACCTATTGAAGGAGATCAGTATAAGTTTGAGTTCCTCGACGAGGAAATCCAAGCTATAGCAGTCCAGGGGTGGAAGATGTACTTTGACGGAGCAGTGAATTGCAAATGATTAGGAATCGGGATTGTAATAGTAACCCTGAGGGAGAAACCCTACCTATGGCCAAGAGGTTAACATTCGGGGTGACTAATAACATGTCTGAGTATGAAGCATGTGCATTCGGATTGACGGCATTGATAGCCTTGAGAGCTAAGAATGTGGAAGTCTACGGGATTCAATGTTGGTGATCCGACAGATGCAAGGAGAATGGGAACTAAAGGAAGAACAGTTGAAGCCGTACTTGTTCCATCTCAGAAGTCTGGCACAGACTATCCCTGACTGCAAATTTCAACACTTGCTACGGGAAGAAAATCAGATGGCAGATGCATTGGCAACACTGGCTGTAACTTGGGAAAATCCAGAGAAACTGGTGATGAGACCGCTTGTGTTGACAACGGCAAGCAAGCCAGTCTATGAGATAGGTAGAATATTAGAGGTGGAGGTTGATGATGGGAACCTTGGTATTATGATGTACACAGGTATTTGGAGCGTTGGGAAATCCCAGAGGAAGCAAACCAAGAAGACCGAGTGGCCATTCAGAAATTAGATTCTCAGTATGTGAGTCTGAAGGGAGAACTCTACAAAAGGCAGGCAAATGGGATTCAGCTAAAATGCTTGAAGAGAGAAGAAGCTCAGAAGGTGATGGAAGAAGTACATGCTGGAGTGTGTGGGCCGCATATGAACGGATGGAACTTGTCCCGCAAGATTGTGAGACAAGGCTTTTACTGGTCAACCATGGAAGCCGACTGTGCGAAGCTGGTAAAGCACTGTCACGATTGCCAAGCACACGGCAATTTGAATCACCTGCCGTACACAGAATTACATGGGCTGTCGGAGCCATGGCCTTTCTCAGCTTGGGGAATATATATGATCGGAGAGATTCGACCGAATGCATCGAATGGGCATCGCTTTATAGTAGTGGCCGTAGACTACTTCTCAAAGTGGGTAGAAGCCGAATCTTTCCGCAATGTTACAGCAAAGCAGATGGTGAGGTTTATAGCTCGGAATCTCATTTGCCGGTATGGTATGCCGCACCATGTGGTCACAGACAATGGAGTCCAATTTCAAGGAGAGACAAAGACAATGCTACAGAAATATGGAATCGGCCATCACAAGTCCTCACCATACAGGCCGCAGGCTAATGGGGCAGTCGAGGCAGCCAACAAGACGATAAAGACGATCTTGGCAAAGGTGACTGAGAATTACAAGGACTGGGCTGACAAGCTACCATACGCCTTGTGGGGATATAGAACGTCTGTGAGAACGGCAACAGGAGCCACGCCGAATTCTTTGGTCTATGGAATGAAAGCGGTACTACCGGTAGAGATGGAGATCCAGTCCATGCGGGTATTAGCAGAAGTAGAATTGCCTGAACGAGAGTGGACCTCGCAAAGGTTTGAACAGATGGCTCTGATGGATGAGAAGAGGATAAAGTCCTTGCATCACATGCAGATCTATCAGAAGAGGCTAGCTCGAGCGTTCAACAAGAAGGTGCGGCCTACCAAGATCAAGAAAGGTGATCTCGTGCTTAAGTAGTCGAAGCCATCAACAACATACCCGAGAGGAAAGTTTAGACCGAATTGGGAAGGACCATACATTGTTCAGAGAGTAATGGGAAACGGAGCAGTAAGGCTGTCAGACTTGGAAGGGAATGAGTTCACTGAGGCCATCAATGTTGACAATTAAAGCTGTATTTTGCCTGAGGGACAGAAGACTGGATAGTCGCCCGAAGAAGACCTAACCCAACGGGATGAAGAAAACTCATGCACGCAAACATACATATAACCCATTATTGTATTCTTTTTGTGTTTTGTGTTTTGTGTTTTGTGTTTTGCATTCACAGATTTCGAAGACAGAAAAGTGACAACGGTAAAGACAAGCCAATCAGAAACATCGAAAGCATCGTATTGAATTTGGGTAGAAATCCTAGGGCTGAGGTCCACTTCGGTGTTAAGATTCAGATGGTGATCTGAGGGTTGAGGCCCATTTTTGAGTTTGAGTTTCGGGTATGGATCCCTGGGGGCGAAGCCCACATGGTCAGCAGTAGAGAGGAAGAATTCCTTTGAGTGAGTAAAAAAAAAAATGAGAGAGCAGTATTTGGTAATTCGATATATATATGGTGATGACATTGTATGCTATAGGGAGAAGCCTTAGAAGCAACGAGTGCTGTAAGTGTTCTTCGCCGATATGCTGAATAGATTGATCTTGATTAGACTCTCAAGGCACTTGAATGCGGGATTCCAACAGCAGAGGCCTGAGTGGTTGATGAGATGACTTGTTGAAGAGATGGTAGATCGGTGAATGACCGTTTTCCTGGATGTCCACTCTGGATTACGAACGCTACGATATATGATATGGTCAGAAATAAGAGAAATGTCTCTGCAATGAAAAGAAAAGAAAAGAAAAAGGCCGCCTATAACCGATAAGCGTGAAGCTACCCATGGGCGAGTATTAGGACCACCATGAGGAGAAATGCTACCTTAAAGGGTATGTGTGTCAGAAAAAAAAAAGAGAAAAGCAAAGAAAAGAAAAGAAAAAGTTCCAAATGAGAAGAAAGAGACAAGAGTAAAATGCAAGAGACCATATCATGTTTAGTATGCTGAAGTAATCACAGAATGTGATTAAGACATTCACGTTGGTTAGACCCACCGATCCGATTCTCCGAAGTGAATTCATCAAATTGGCTTGAGGAATAAGTTGGAAAGGTCCTTGGCGCACACACACTAGGAGTCTAGTTCGGATCACCTATTCAGACGATCGGAGTTGAGCATATCGAGTACTTTGAAGATTCTCTGGCTTTGACACCAAGCATTCGTTGAGGACGAAAATATATCTAGTTATCAAAGATTATCTTGTGAGAGAAATTGCAATATGCTAAGAGGAATCATCAGCATCAGTATCAGTTTCTGCCGGGAATGGCATTCTGGGGGCGAGGCCCATATTACATCAGTATCAGTTTCTGCCGGGTATGGCATTCTGGGGGCGAGGCCCATATTACATCAATATCAGTTTCTGCCGAGTATGGAATTCTGGGGCGAGGCCCATATTACTTCAGATCAGTTTCTGCCGAGAATGGCACTCCGAGAATAGAGATATAGTCCGGGAATGGACAGCTCGGGAATGAGCACACCGGAAATGGCACGCCGGGAATGGCACTCCGAGAATGGAGATATAGTCTGGGAATGGACAGTCCGGGAATGGACAGATCGGGAATGAGCACGCCGGGAATGGCACTCCGAGAATGGAGATATAGTCCGCGAATGGACAGCTCGGGAATGAGCACGCCGGGAATGGCACGCCGGGAATGACACTCCGAGAATGGAGATATAGTCCAGGAATGGACAGTCCGGGAATGGACAGCTCGGGAATAAGCACGCCGGGAAAGGCACTCCGAGAATGGAGATATAGTCCGGGAATGGACAGTCCGGGAATGGACAGTCCGGGAATGGACAGCTCGGGAATGAGCACGTCGGGAATGGCACGCCGGGAATGAGCATGCCGGGAATGGCACTCCGAGAATGGAGATATAGTCCGGGAATGGACAGTTCGGGAATGGACAGCTCTGGAATGAGCACGTCGGGAATGGCACTCCGAGAATGGAGATCGGTTCGGGAATGGACCACAACACGGTGACAGTTCGGGAATGGACTTCATCACATCATATCACAGCAACACTCCGGGAATGGAGATCGGTTCGGGAATGGACCACAACACGGTGACAGTTCGGGAATGGACTTCATCACATAACATCAACTCAACACAACACGGCAAGCCAAGTGGCAGCTGGTGAGCCAAGTAAGTAAAAATTCATTGCACGTACTTTGATAGGATTGTAATTGTCACACACTGCACAAGGCCATCAAAGTGGGGGCGACTGTAGGCATTGTATTTTTGCATATCAGCCCGATGATGAGTCTCGTATGGAGACAACTACTTCTTTAGTCATGAAAGCCGCGGGAAACGAACGTTGGAAGGGTAAAGTTGGAAAATAGAATTTTGTTGGATTTTATCTGAGTTGTTTAGCTTCGGCTGCTTGTTGGACTTCCTTTTCAAAGCTTATCTTAGGCCCAAGACCCCACAACCCATTTACCAAACCCAAACCAAACCCAAAATACCCAAGCCCACCAAGTCAAACCAAGTCCACGCCTAAGGAGGGGTGATTCACGCCCAAATAGTCTTTATTTATGTATATGCATATTTATCATATGCTAAAATCTTGTAAAATCCTTTCCTAAATAAAAGAAATCAAATCAAATCCCTACCAAATCAAATCTAATCCCCACCCCAAATAAGGAGATCTATTCCTTATTAAGAACATGACACCATCAATAGAAATCCTACTCCTAGTCGTATAAGGAAAGCCTCCTCTCCTTTGCCTATAAAAAGAGACCTTCACCCTCATTCACAACCCTAGCACTTATACCTCTCTCACACACCTAAGACACTCATCCAAGCCCTCTTGTTCATGCCCAAGCATCTCCTTCAAGCCTTCATTGCCGCACCTTCAAACCAAATCATCCCTCTTTGCCGCATCCAACCTCCACTCCCTAAACCCTTCACACCCAACACCCTAAACAAAGCCCCCTTTGCCGCATCTTTTTCCACCCTTGACAGCCCTAATTCACGCCGAAATAAGCCTCCAATACATCCCCAAAGTGCCGTAAATCATCCCCCAAACACCGCCCCAATTCCACATCCAAAACAGTCCCAAAAACGCCCCCCACTGCACCTTGAACTGCCACAAATCAGCCCTCTGCTCTGCCAGTTTTTGCAGTGATTTTAGCCCTCAAAACAGTCCCCGAAACACCTTAAAACTGCACAAAAAAACTGTACAAGACCCCCCTAAAAAATCACCAAAAACCGCACCCCATTGGCCTCCCAAATCACCCGAAATAGTCCACTAATCAACCAAAACAGTGACCTGAAATGCAGCAGCAAAACAGCAGCAAAACGGACTTAAAACAGCAGCCCAAGCATCAAAACAACGAGGAAAATTATTGAGTAAACAAATCGGAAAAATATCGGATCATTCGCTCTTCCAACGGACGTGTAACACCCTTTCTTAAGACAACAAAAGAGGTTAGACCTGAGGGCACCTTTTTACTTATCTTCTTTCGTTTTATTTTATTTATTTTAAAATATTATTGCATGAGAGTCGTTTGAGGCATGATGTGAATGTTGGATGAGCGGGATATGTGTTCCCTTTTGTGGTATATCTGATGGAAACCCGGACGTAAATTCCATAGCCGATTCCGAATGGACGGTAGTATGGTCTGCACTCGGGATACAACGCCACGTACCACTTAAGATACACGTATCTCGTCTCATCCAAATTTGTATTTGAGTATGTCATAGTTCTAGGTTGTTTATTTATTATTTTTAAGCATGATTTAATTTAGTTTTGTTATTTAATTTTAAAGCATGATTATGTTATTTAGGCATGTTGTTTCTTTACTCGTTATGCATGATGTTTAGTCTAGTTTATATCCATGTTTAAATAATTATTTGTTTATGTTGGTTTGATGGCTCAATATGTTCGATGTATGATATTTTGTATTTGTTGTTTAAAGACTTATTTTCAAGCATGCAAACTTAGATTAGGATTTATTTAGCGGAAGCATATTAGATCTAAGTGACCTTTGAACATGATTATTGAGTAGATGCGGTTGATTTATTGCACAAATTATATCATCACAATGACATAAGTAAGGGACCATTCCGAACCCAACGGTTTGAGGTCTTCCCTTGCGAGGGGTGAGTGCGGCCTTAAATCTTTGTCCCGGTTCACACCGGGTGGCGACTCCATTATTCTCCAGTTTAGTTCCCCGCGGACAACTCCGTACTCTCAACTAGGCACTGAGCCTAGAACAGCATGCGTCGCCCAAGTTCTGTGTCCTACACTTATGCTAGTCCTTATGGACACCCAATTTTTGCCACTAAGTTATAAGACCATGCCTAAGGGTCGCTGCATCTTATGACTCAGAAATGTCAAACCATTATCAATAGTATGATTTATGGACAAATTGGTATTGCTTAGTCTGGTAAAGCTTAGTCCTACTAATACGGTTTAAGCCCTTTGGGTCTATACTTTAAAATGGGAGGCAAATTTTAGACTTAAATTATTATTGAGGATTTTAGAAAGTTTAAGTGAATAACTGTCAAATGGATTCCTCCATTGAAAATTCCCCAGAGGGAGGGTGGAGCGAACTCTGTTAAATACCCTTACCTCTTAGGCTCTTATCGCCTTGGTGGCAGGAATAAACAATAGATCCTCCAAATTAGTCCAACACTTTAAATATGCTTTAAGGTAAGCTTTGAGTAAATGATTATTTAGATGTCTTTACAGCTTTTCCTTTTGGCTATAAAAAAGGTAGTGAGTGAAGGAAGACACCAAATCATTATCTAACTCTAGTAATACATTTGGTTAAATTAACTTTAGTTTGGAAAGTTTTATTAATGCTTTGGTCCCACCCCACTTGTATCTTTTATAATATCTTTTATTATAAACAAGTGATTTATATTTATTATCCTTAAAGGTAATAAATCTCTAAGTTCATCACGGAATAATTACTTAGATAAGGATAAACAATACACTCTCTATTTCTTAGAAAGTCTCTAGATGCTTGCACCCTAAGATAATCATGCCAATTCTAATCATACATAGAATCATCAAGCATATGAGTTTTAATATGTTGGGATTATTTTAGGCATTAAATAACTTTGATTAATATTTAATTATGATATTGTATTTTATTTTATTCAAATAAATTTACTATTCACATTTTTCTGTAGACATGTGAATTTTAAATGCAATTTCATAATTCAAATCTTAACCAAATCATGCAAAACATGTGCCTAACATTAATTTCAGGGTGTTAGCTTTCCAACGAGCTTTTAAACACCCAATTTCGAGTTCAAATGAGTGATAAAAATGGCGCGCTGATACCACTGTTGGGAAGCGACCACGAGTGTGCAGTGTAAAAATTAAAATTATTATGCTGCTTTCCCTTTGCCTAAGACCCATTTATTTTTATTATTCAACAAGCCTAAACATGTTACTATATATTCTAAGTAAAAAACTCATAAAACATGCAAAGAACATAAACCTAAACATGTTAACTATCATAAGAACTCTAATTAAAATAAAGAAAGAAAAAGACTTACTTGAACCGTAGACTCATCCAGTCCTCCCTCCAATTTACAAGCTTTTCTCGAACTCAGCAAGCTCTTCCATGTTCCAAAGAGCCACCCAAGTTTTTGGTCTCCAAAGATGCACACACCAAAGGCAAAACTCAACGGCAAGACTATGCCTTGAGTACACGGGTATTTTGCCCTTGGTGCTAGCCTAGGAAAATACCTCAAAACTTTTAACTCGAGGTTCCTCTAGTAAATTAGACTTAAGGATCCTCAAAATCAGTGGCTTACTCTTAAACTTGAGAGTTGATCACTTATATAAACCCAAGATATGAAAGGTTTGGTGTAACAATTTATTAAGAATTCTTTGGATTTATATAGTGCTCCAAAGACAACAAAATTAATTAAGAATCCGATGTGGGATAAAAGCCACTTTAATTTTAGCCATTGGATCTTAATTTAGTGGTTTAATGAGATTATAAAACCCTAATAAGAGTTTGGGCCGAATTGGAATTCAAAACAAATAACAAAATTTTTTTTTACTATTCAAATATTACTATTCACATGAATCGTAAATTTTTTTTAATCTATTTATTCCAATTTCCAAAGTTCCCATATCGTCATTCACCAATCCCTAAGCCACTATGGAACCTCATAAATGATCTGTTCAATAATTAAATAGATTGAACCATTTATGAACAATTCCTACAGCAATCATATATGCTGTTAAATATATAATGTGCACTGTTAACAATTGATTTCGACTTTGTTGTGTGTGACCTTTTGGGTTCCCCTCAAGTTGGAAATGAAATGAATCATGATAATTTAATCGAACATAAATTATCCTTCGATCAGATGGTCTTTCGATTTCAATGACTAAGGTTGACGTCTAGCAACATGTCTAGGCATGAGATTAACATATGATACGGTCCCTCGTCTCACTATATCCCTACCTATTGACCTAGGATACGGAAAGTGTCTACCCATATGTTCAAAGGTATGATGTTAATAGTGTCATGAATCGTGCTAACCCAAGAATCTTACATGATTCTTCAGCTGTGGCCACAGTCTCAAACATTGATCATACATATCAACCTGCGAACTGGAATACTACTTTTATAAAAAAATATTATCCGTGAGAGTGGCGATTCTCTATTGTATCTTTACAAACTTCATGTGTTTAAACAAATGACCCAATCATACCCTTATGACTAGATTTTTTGAACCGGTGAAGGAAAATATCAAAGTTATTTGATCCACACATAAGATTATAAAGACCTCAAGTCTAAGGACTAGTCATATAATCGATACATGAATGTTCTCACAGACACATGGGATAAACACTCCATATGAAAACTTTCGACGGTCAGTTCGATAGACACAAGCAACTCATGCATCCATGTGATACACCAAGCGGACGGATCTCCACTAGTAGCCTATGATATTGGCTACCCCACTTAAGGGCGGATCATATCATCATGCTAGTCTCTCCGCTTTGTGAATGTCTAGATTATTCACAAAACTATGACTAGGAACATTTAAGAGTAATGATTCTCATAAGGCGTGGAAGCCATCGTCTTATTACTCCAAGGGCTTTATTACAGTTTTGATAATTCATATAAGTAATGTAAGACACGTACAATAAAAATTTGTATTTTATTAATTTATGAAAATATTACAAATACATATACATATAGCTCATCCACAAGTTGGGTATAGGGCATATCCCTAACAGACGAGATAGTTCCAAAACTGTGAGTCGAAATATATTCATAGGATCCTGCTCTCACAATGGAATTCGATTTAATTATTGAATTCCCATTCTCCGTTAGGATTTATGGTATTACTTAAAGTAATGGAAAATATTACTGTGTTAAAATTCCATAATTAAGGCAGTGGGTAATTTTATAAAATATTTTACTTCGTTTTTCTTTTATTCTATATTGTTTATAGAATTATACTTCTAATCCACTACATGTTTATTACTTGAATAGGTTTTCTGACTTTACGTATGGTTACGTAATTCTAGAATAGATTCTAGAAAGACAGTAGACTTAGATATTGTTAGATTAGTTAAAACCATCGGGAACTGTTGTTCCAATTTCCTTGATAATCAAGATGGTTAGTGACTCATTTTCTAAGTCACGATTAAGTAATCTAAATAGATATCTTTTAAGGATATAATAGACTTGAAAGAATTGTTTCTTATGCAGTAAGAATTGACTTAAACTAGTTCATGTCTCGAGATTCTTGACTGGCATTAAGAAAACCCCTTTATTATTTGTTTATCTTTTAATGAAGTTTCTTGGCTTTAGTGACTTTTAGAAGTCACGTGTTTGACACGGTTTTCTAATCAATTATTTGAAATTATTTTGAATCATTGAAGGCAAATTATAAAGCTAAAGAAATGAGATATGTATAGTTGTGTATAGAGAATATCGATTCTCACAATACAACAACTGTATGTATTGGATACTAGATCTTCCGTCTAGTTATTTAAAATAATGTTTAATAACTGTTTTGATATTTGATATCAGAACTTATGACTATTAGATAGTTACTTGTTCTGTATAAACAGATGTTACATTTTTTAAGATGACTAGTAGTGTCATTAATGAAAAGATAAACATTAAGAAAAATATTCGGTAAAATAAATAACTTAGAACTGTGCATTATGAAATTTTATCATAAAAGCATTAGATGTTTATTCTATTTGGTAAAGGATGGTTTGATACGAGATCACACCATATACCTTATCCATTTAATGAATATTGTATTCAGGATATGATTATATTTCATTTAATCAATTATCGTAATTGGGCCACAAGATTTATTAAACTGATACATTGAATGTATTTAGTTTAATGAATTAAAAATTATCTTAGATAGTTTTCTTTACTCCGTAACTTAGTTAATGATTTTTTATGACTTTGTTACTTGTTTCTAATAGAGAACATATTGAACGTCTTGAATTATTCGAGAACTTTCAATATGTTTCTGATGGATGCGGATAAAATATTTTGAATGGTTCAAAAATATTCTATTTGAAGTGTTGAAAACTATATGTTATAAAATTCATCGTGAGTCTTTGAATTTTTCAAGGATGTTTGATATGATCAAACACATGAATTTAAGGTAATTAGTTCTAAAGTTATTTAAAGAATGTGATTCTTGCTCAATATTAAACTTCCACGATTCCATATTGATGGAATTGGTCATTGGGAGTAATTGAATCTTATATGATTCGATTCATTGATATTGAGTGTTACCGAATTAGGTTTCAATACTCTTGGGGTTATGCTCCACTAACACTAATTCATCTCTTTAATTAAGGTTCCATTTATTCCTATAGTTACATATATGATATGTATAGTGAAAAATTCGAATCTTGAAAAGTTTGAGATTTGAATCTTTCTTTTGTATAATGGTTATATAATTGAAAGTACTTGTGCCTATGAAGTACGAGTGAATGGTTTATTATTTATTCTATTAATGGAATATTATATTCTATTTGATAGAATATCTTTGCTACGATCCCGAGCAATAAAATTATTTTGTTACTTGGTGGTTAACATTATATGTTAACGATTGAAGAAAATATTTGACTTATTGAAGTCAAATGTGAAAATGATAAACAATAAATGGAGCTACATAATTAATAAGATGAAAAGATCCTTAGTCATCTTCCGTATAAATCCAATAGGATGTTAGAATCATTTACGAAGTATTTGATACTTATTGGTTCTGTTGTTTTCTTATTGAAGAAAATTATCATATAACTTACAGTGGGAGCGATATTTGATATCGATTTCGGAAGTTAACATTGAACTATAGATCTAAGATTGTTCATAGCTTACTACGATCAAGTTTTAAACTTGATTAAGCTTTCGTTATGAATAGTTCATAATGTTTGTAAATTATTTACGCAGCAAAAGCACGGTGAGCTTGATAAAGGTTTGACATTTATAGTATGACAATGAGAAAGGTTATCCTCAATAATCTATTATAGATTCTGAAAATACTTGTCTCTAGTCGTACTAATTGAACAGTTAAATATTTGTTAGTTAATATTGATATTAAACTATGTATTTTGGCTAAAGAATGCAAAGTGGCGTCCTTGAGTGATTTCTTCGAATGAGAGATCCATCGTGATTTCTTTGTTTGAAGAGTTAATTCTAGAATGGCCCTAGAGTTTGCATTCTGCTAAAATCACAGTTTGATATACTAGCTTATAGAGCCTATTGTACACTTAGATAAGCTTTCTGAAAATTATATTGTAGACTCAGATAAGCTTTCTGAAAATTTGTGTTCTCTAATTTTGATACAGTTATATTGTCTGATTTTATCAAAGCATAGAGAATACATATTTGTTAGTAGGGTCAGTGGGAGCATACAAACTTCTTTCTAGTATTCTATATCCTAAGTCTTCTTTTCTCCATGAAAGTAGTGAGAGTAGTCTCCGTTATATTTGATATAAAGTTTTATATACGATATAAAACTAAGAGACTTGTGAGATATTCTCATTAGTCGCGTATTAGATATGATCTAATAAGGGACATAGTAAAACTATCTGTATGACAGTTAGTATAACTGTTTGACAGTTAACATGTCTTTTAGATATATAGTGTTCATCTTTCGTAAAGAATGATTCCATTACCGAAAGAGACATTGATTGGAATGTCTAGTCAATCTTATGCATCATAGGATGATGACGTAGTGAATACAATATTATGTGCGATTAAAAATATCAATTTAATCGTAATTGTTATAAGTTATTTTGATATGCTACAGACCATGTGATGGATCTTGAACATGTTCTTTGTGATCTTTGAGATATTAAGAGCGGATTTCTAATTCACGGAGAATTTAATCTGCAACCATAAGATGTTATATTAGTTATGATCCTAATTATGAAATTAGATGGTCTATGTCATATAAAGTCAGAAAAGATGCAGTGGGAGTGTCATCATTGTATCTACTAAACTAGTGGAATCAGTTGTAACTTATGAAGTATTGACTTAAGAAGTTACAAAGTGACCTCAATGGTTAGAAGTGTTGATATTACAACATGTACTGGTTTTCAGAGTGTCAATCCGGATCGTATTTATGTCCGATTCATAAATACGAGTAATTCTATTTTCCATAATATTATTACTAATTTAATGATAGTACCCTTGTCTTTTATAGACTTATTCGATCTAATTACGATTAGATATCTGATTACGATTAGATTGAAACTGAATCTGGTTCAGTGATATGTGTATATTAGATAAAGACCCCTAGGATTTATAAAATAGTGCGCAATTACAACATAGTTTGTAATTGATATTGGCAAGCGCACTATTAGATGTATATCCTTAAATAAAGTTCCTGGTCAAGATTTACTAACACATGTCGGCTAGTAAAATCCGCTGACACCAGTACATGTCGTATATCATGACTTGGTCCGATGATTTATCCCAATGAACCATGAGTCTCGGGAGACTCGTATAGACATGTATGTGTTTATTTGATAAACACTAAACTACTCACTGAAGATTTCCTAATAGATAGTACACCAACGTCAATATGAATCTTCATTAGTTGAGTAAGCATAGTGGTCCTTTGACTTGTGATACCACAGTGAGATATATGAGTTATCCTCCACACTTTGATAGTAGTCACGTCACCGATCTATTTAGATCAGACCTCCGCTTGTTCGTTGCGTGTGGAGTAATGCTATGATATCTAGTGTGTATCAAGATAGGATATGTCAATCCTGTGTACAGGGCATAGGCATCCTCACGAGTTTACGATCTAATAAATCCATGGCCGTGGTATAATTTTGAAAATCAGTTCTGAGTGTTATTTCGAGATCATAATTGAAAGTCAACTATATTATACCGAACGGATTTGACGTTCTCATCTATATACCAAGTATAATATAGATAGCCTATGACGGAGGGATTATACGAATGCAATGACCTCAGTTTGCATAGTTTAGTGAGATTATATGTGATCGTCATAATTCATGAGTTGGTGAATTATGGACATGAAATGGATTTCGTGAAGGAAAAACCTAAACTTAAAGAGTCTCACAATATGAAGTGTACTCGTTGAGCACTTGGGCAACGCGATATGAATAATACAGATTATTAATAATACTTCATTGGATTAAATGAGTTAATTCGAATCGTTTAATCGGTTAAACGATAACACATGCATAAGGGCATTTTTTGATCATCAATAATTAAATGTATTTATATTTGATACAAAATTTGATTTTATACATATTAATTATTTGTCAAATGAGATTTTGACACATGCCATTAGTATATGTATTTGTTATTTAATGTAAATAAAATACATATATAATAATAATTATATTAATTAATTATTTAGATATTTAATTGTTAAATATTTGAATAATTAATTGATAAACTTTTCATAATTGTTATGAAATGTGTTTAATTATTATTTGAAAACATGACAGGTTTTTATTAAGCTAAATGTGTATGAATTTTATTGGCCACCAAAAAGCTTAATATATTTTAATTAGATTAAATTGCAAAAAATGACCATAATACCCCTAAATGACGGCAATGTAATTTTAAAAAGGGAAATGTTTTATTCTTCATAATTTATCTTTATCAATGGTCGAACCACTCCTAAAATAAACCCTAAGATTTGCTTTGATCAAATTATGAAGAAATGAAGGAAAATTTCAAGAAAAGGCTCAGCGAAACAAGAGATTAAAGGTAATCTTTTATAACCCTAAGCTTGAAATTTAGTTTCATGTTTTTCTTGAATTCTTAGAATTGTTCTAGGGTTCCTTAGTTTCTTAAATTTAGGGTTTTTGGTTGTGGTTGATGAAATTGGAAGTGTTGGCATGTGTGAAGTAGACTTTAGATGGAATTAGTGTAATCTTTGTCCAAATTATTCATTGATGATATGTTGTCATTCTAGAGTGTTATGACCACTATTGTAACACCTAGAATTGTTCTTGGGTTGTTCATATATGCTGACTTGATTTGGTGTTTTGATTAATTGATTTAATCTTGAAAAATTGGATTTAAAGCATGAAAAATCATAATTTCGGTTTCTGGATCAGATCTGAACAAACTAGAAATTATGTGACGAATTTGATATCATATGAATGTATTGGATATGTTTTGGGAGTTGGAAAAATTACCGGAAAGTATTTCGGAGTTGAAATAAGTGAATACAACCAAAAACGGCATTACCAGGTGACGTTTGAGCCAACCTGGCGATAGCTGTCCAAACAGTGAATTCGTCACTGTTCGAGCAGCCCATGAACTGCCCTAACACTATTGGGGCTGACCTGCGCAGTCGCTATAAGTGTTGGGTGGTCGGTTCGGTCGAAAACGTATTTTAGGCCATTTTGCCGAAAAAAAAATTTCGTAAAAGTTTCACGATATTTCATATATATTTATGTCGTTATTTAATATCGAATAAATAAGTTTAGGTGAAATATGAATAAATTATTCATATTAGATTTTGAATAATTTATTCAGTAATTTGAAAAGGTTTTAAAATTACGATTTCTCCCGAACCGCGCTTCCGCCACTCCCTTCGCCCAAAACCCCAACATCTGGCATCATTTATCATCACACCTTCCCAGAACCTCTTCTGCTGGTGCTTCACTGTCTATGACCACCGACCTCACTCACCGTGGTTTCCTCTTTCTAACCTCTAGCTCCCTTTCTACACCAACCATTCTCTTCCCACTAGCAATTTCTTCCATCTTTCTATTAGGCCCCATTTGTGTAGTTTTCTTATTTTCCTTTCCAACATCTTGATATTCTCCATCATGGTTTTCATGAAAGCTTGAGTTACTTCCTTTTCTTTCGAGCATTCTCTTTCCAACAGTAAATTCATTTCCATTTTTCCATCCACTTCGCCGTTAAGGCCTTCAGGACTCTATGATTTTTGTCTTCTGCAATCGCCTCAGTGTGTTGGCTGTTTTTTATACTTTCCCCAGTGACGGAGCCAACTATTTAGGGTTTTTTTCGTTCCAAGGGTAATATGGGAAATTAACCACTCGAACGAATCTCTTTCAGCAATAAATTTTTTTAGTTAGTATGGAAACAAAAGAAAATTTAATAAGTATACAATAAAAGCAAAGAGACACAGATTTACGTGGTTCGACAAAGAGTTACTCCAACCTACTTCCACGAGAGAAATTATGTGTATTTTATTACTTGCTCAGGGTCAAGACCGACTTGAGCTACACGTGGGGGTGAATACAAGAATACAAATAAGCACTCCAAGCCTACAACAAGTCTGGTACAAATCTCTCAGGTGGCCGGGTGTTGACCTGCTTTCTCTCTCTCTATCACTAACTTTTCAACTATCAATGTTTCTAGAAGTTGTGAGATATAAAAATTTATCAACTATTGAATCTGAGACTTCGACCTCTTTATATATGCTCTCAAATTTATTATTCTACCAACCTATGATATTAGTTTTCGTTATCAGGCCATCATTGTCCTCATGCTGCTTTCCCCAACCACTCAACAAACAGCTATACTATCACTAGGCTCAACTACCTTTGTCAGCATAAACACATCATTACCACATTTTAGCCACTGCTACATACTTTGTTGACGTGACAACCTATGATTCAACTACTCCAATACTTTTTCGTCCTATGAATAGCTGGCATAGTCTTCCTCTAATAAAAGTCGTTGATCCACTGCTGACATCATTAATCTTTTAGAAGCTCAAACTCCTAAATATGACGTACATCATATGACCTCAGCACAGGTCGACCTATAGTTACACCGTTGGGTTGGGTTCCTGAAGTGGATGATACTCTTGGAAGCTCTGTCAAACTCTTTCAACCAGGTCGGGGCTCTGCTGATAAGGACCTCTCGGGTCGGTTTTCACAAATCCTCTAATAACCTCAAATCCATCATTCATTCATTAGGTCGGGTCGATATGATAACTCACTTCGTCCCTAATACGATCTATCCTAAGGAGAACTCATATGTGTCACAAGGTAGAGTCCTTTATCTGACCTATCTCACTCCGAGTCCTTAGGAATTTGCTATCCTTTTTTGGTCGATTATAATACTCATTTTCCCCCTTCTCGGTATTTGAACTTTCATCCGGACTAAAAAACCATAAATTTCAATTTTATGGGTCCCCTGACATGTAGTAGAAATTGTCACGTATCTCACTTCAAACTGAAATCTTGAGGAGCCAAAATAAGAATTTAAATACTACAAAACTTTGGGCTGGCCGAAATTTGCTGTCCTATTTAATGCTGATTATATTTGTTCAAATATATTTATTTATGTTCACCAACAATTTGGGCATCAACGAGGACGCCCATAAATAAGTGTCTCATCATTTTAAGTGTCTCATTAATAATAATAATTTATTATTTATGGAATCCTATTCACTTGTCGGTGAGTTAAAGCTTTGCTCATTCGGTAGGTAATATGAAATGAAATTATACAATTTAAGAAGTGGTAATATAGGCCACGATAACCTCGAGGAGTTGCCTCAATGGTAAAGGCTTTGGGCTTAAGTGGTGTGCTCCCTCTTAGGTTCAAGGTTCGAATCTCACTAGATGCATTTCCTTGGGTCCATGCCCCCTGGTGTGAAAAGCCAGTGACTTACCCTGATCTGTGTTGGGAAACTTCTGAGGGCACGGGGCACAGGTCCCGGGAATTAATCGAGGTGCGCGTAAGCTGACCCGGACACCCCGGTTATGAAAAAAAAATATAGGCCACGATAAAATTATTTAACACAGATACAATACATATTATTATATTTTACTTGATAAAAATCGACATGATTAATAATCATTTAATATTAATATATTTATTAATTGTGCCGTATTTATGTTACATCATTTCAACACTTTTATCTATTTATAATACAAATAATAATTGTACAATCGTGTAAACATGACACAATTACCCATCTAAGATCGGTTTATGACAATTATATATTTTTAAATGACACAATTTCATGTTTATGATACATTTACAATATGATTACTCGTTTATTCATTTATTAATCATTATAATTAAGTCAAACACAAAATTTATTTATTTATTATTCGTGTTAATACATTGTATTCTTATTGACCTGTTTATGTTGTATTCGTATTTGATAATTTTAACATGATTATTAAACGAATCATATCCATATTTACTTCAATTTAATACTATACTATTATGACACGACACGAGCCTTATATTTTTTTTTTTTTGAAATCGTTGGAAACCCCGCCACCAAACCACCCATTCTGGGCCGCGGCGCAGGTAAAACCCCCGGCTGCCCCAGGCTCTTACAAGAAGTTGCACCCCCTGGATTCGAACCCAAAACCTCAAGGTGAGATTTTGGACCCTTCACCACCAAACCACACCCCTTGGGGGCGACACAAGCCTTATACGATAACACAAATTACCACAATACGTAAAAGTCTTAATACTAGTACAATCTTTTAGGGTTGAATACTTTCAGGTTTGGTTAGCAGGTAAGTTTTTGAGAAAATAGAACCGAACCACCGGTTCAGACTTTTTTGGACCAATCGATTTGGATTATTGGTTCCTTAATTTTTATTTTTCAGTTTTATTGAATTTTAAGAACTATGAACTAAATGAACCACAAATCGATTGATGTAAAAGAATAATTCCAATTCGAACAAAATTTTCCCACTTATAATCTCTCGTTATACGTCTCAGACTTTGGAATCACTAATAAGAAATGTAACATCTCATTTCACTTGATAAAAATATTGGTGATATGATTATATGTATTGGACTCTTTTAATTATTTATACGTATTATGGGTGGGGTTGTAATTTATTTCAAAAACAACAAATATAAGGGTAAATATAGCCCAAACATACAATATTTGACTAGAATCGAATGGTTTCGGAACCGAAATCGGAATCAATTTTTTTTTAGGTTCGGTTAGGGTTAGTCCCTAGCCGAACTGAACGAAACCGGACGGTTCCAACGGTTCCGGTTGGAACAGTTGAGGCCTAACGTCCAGTAGCCGTTGGGTAATAAAACGGCTAATTTTAGGGGCATTTTACGCATCACAAAAATAATTGGTCATTCTTTACTTTTACAACACTCCAATTCTCAATTCTCTCAACTTCTTTAAATATGTCATTCTCCATTCTCTCATCTACAATTTCTCATTTTCACTTATCTCATTCTTCAATATTTCTTTAACAAAAAATGACAAACTCATATGAGAACACCATATCCAATGTGCCAACCCAAGAAATCGGCCCTAGGATCGGTACACGGAGAAGAGAAGTTAAGTCTCGATCCTCCGATTCAAAATTCATTTCCATGTAGTCGAGACTGAAAATGAAGGTCCAAGAGCAATATGCAACTATTGTAGCGTATCTTACAAATTTATAGATATCTTGCCACTGAAATTGGACTTGATACAACGCAAACTCAAATGGGCAGGTACGCATCGTCTAGTAGAGGTACGAGTTCTTTAGATTTTTATTAAAGAAGAATTTGCTAAATTTAATTGTATGACACATCTTTCTTTAAGTTTTGGTGGAAAAATTACTTTTACTAATTATGTTCGAAATGTTTTAAATCCTGATGCCCATAAAATGACTAGAAATACAACAAAATGTCAAAATTTTAAATTATACAAAGGTGATTGTGGATACGAGTTTTCACTTGAGCCCCACAATCGAGAATCTGGATTTTAAGGGCACTAGAGAACCTGCAAAACAAGGGTAGTATGAGCGGGGAGTACTGCCCACCGGTTTGGTGGAAGCCGTATGCTCTCCGACACCCAAGTCAGTAGTGTGGATAGGACGGAAATAAGGAGAATAAGGCTTGAAGTTACCTCTATTTTTGTTTGCTGTGAGGGCAGGGTGCTGTTATTTCTCGGGTGATATGCTGTAGAACTGTGTAAAAAAATGTTGGCCCTCCTTCCTTGCCATGACCCTTCTCTTTTATAAGTCCTCTGGTGTGGGTCATTTACTCTTCTTTTGCCCGTTGGAGCTTTTGTAACAGTCAACTTAGTGGAGCATTTATGAGCTTTAGGCGTTTCTTAACTTGGTAACTGTTGAGTCTGTAGGTCCTCTTGGTGATATTAGGCTTGGGCTTGTGAGGCCTCTTGGTCTGATATTGGTTCTCACATTGGACTTACTACTGGGTTTCGGGTTTTGTGGTTGACCCCGAAGCGAAATATCAATTTTACCATTGGGCTCAAATTTGCCCATACAGTGATAAATTTATTTTAAATGAAATATTTAAAGATATTAAATATTTTCTTCTATTTGTTCTGATATTTGAAGTGACCATTGGCAAACACACTCATACATGGGTGTGATTTGTCATTGGATTGATGCATCATGGAACATACAAAAACGACATATTGCATTTAGAATTTTCGATGAGCTTAGAATGATTAAATTAATTTTTGATGAATTTGATTTATTATATAAAGTTTTTAACAATTGATTTTGACAATGCATCTGCAAATACTGCAACAAATAGAGAATTGAAAGAAATATGCTAACCAAATTTGAGGGGTCGATTTTTTTCATATTAGTTGCACATGTCATGTTCTTAATTTATGTGTTCAAGATGGTCTAACTTTTTTAGCACCTTTCATTGATCCTATTAAGATTTTAATTAATTGTATTTGGTTATATTCTCAAGTTAGAAGAGAATGAACCAAGTTTTGTAATTTAAATGGAGTTAAATTGGTAAAATTTTCACGAGATGTTCCAACACGTTGGAATTCAATTTATTTTCTTTTAAGTCAAGCTTTCCAATACAAAGATGTATTATGTAGTTTTTTTCCCAACATGTTCAATATTTATTTATGAGCTTTTAAAAGTTTTTAATCATGCTACAAATATTTTTAGCGAAGTTTATTATCCTATAACAAATTTATTTATTGTTGTAAATTTGAATATTGTTGGTACTTTATATGAGCATGCTGAAAATTCTAATCATAATGATATTATTTTAATTGAAATTATTACTATTATAAAGAGAAAGTGGTTGATTTATTTTAAAGACATTTCATTACTTTATCTTATTGCCACAGTTTTTGATCCTAAAGTTAAAATATAAGGTTTAAATAATGTCTTACAAACTTACTATACATATTTAGGAATATCTGATGAAATAAATATTACAATAATAATAGATAAAATAAAAATTGATTTAATAGATTTTTTTAATGATTATTTTAGTAGATATAACTTGAAATCATTAGGACAATCTCGTAGTAAACTTGTAATTAGTCCCAGATTTAGCGTAGGTGATTGATGGTTACTACAACGACGAAATAAAAAAACATAAGAATAACACGACTAATAATCCGAAATTAGATAATTATTTATCTACCAATTTCGAATTTACAGCCGAACGTTTAGTGCGTAAAAATTTTCAAGTCATTGAATGGTGGAACTGACATCAAAATGTCCATCCTGTTTTATCAATTATTGATAAAGATGTGATGCCAGCACTTGTTTCCACCGTTGCAATTGAACAAGCCTTCAGCTTATGAAGAAATATTTTGGAAGCGATACGGTCTTCATTACATCCAAGAACTTTAGAAGTAACAACATGTGTGATGATGATTTGACCTGAACTGATCTGAGGCAACAAGAAATGCCTCCGATGACTTTGAAGACTTTTTCGATAATGCATCTGCAAGTGCAAGCGGAATGAGAGCTGAATGATCAACAGACACTGATAATGATGATGATTAATGAGTTTGAATAATTGTAATGAGGAACTATCCTAAAAATATAATGGAACTATTTGAGTTTTGATTCCTCTCACCCCTAGAGAATACGTATGTAATTTAAGTTTGTAAAAATTTAAGTTCAAGTTCTTTAATTTTATTTTAAATTTAATGTAATATAATTCAAATTAATTATATTAAATAAATTTTTTAATCTCATTTTTTTTTTAAAAACGTTATTAAAATTTAAAATTAAAAAAAGTTGAAACCGAACCGAACTGTTGGTCGGGTCTAATTAGACATGTTTTGAGCTATGTGAGTAAATGTCTAAAACGGATTAGTGTGATAGATTATGAAAAACAAGAGTTGTTACATAATTCAAGACTTATAATTAGACCCGGCCACCGGTTCAGTTCGGTTTGGTTTTCAACCAGAATCGAACCGAACGGTTCTCGGTTCCACACTTGTAGAACCGGAATTGAACAGGATCATTCTGGTTCAGTTTTGGTTCCACAAGATTATGGAATTGGAACCGATTCTTTTTTCCATTAATTTAAAAATTGAAAATTCATTTAAAAAAATAGAAATGAGATATTATTAATACTACCAAATACAAATAATGAAAAAAATTATTACATTAAATTAAAAACGTAAAATAAAAATAAAAGAGCTAAAACTTAAATTTATAAAAATTTAAACTGTCTACGTATCTTCTTAGGGTGAAACTGTCTACGTATCTTCTTAGGGTGAGAGGAATCAAACCTCACGTAGTTCTATTACTCATTATGATTATTTACTCAACATCGTTATTTGTTTATACTGTTGATTCTTCAGCTCTCGTTCTGTTTGTAGATGTATTGTCGAACAAGTCTTCAAAATCATCGGGGTATCTTCTTGTTGCCTAAATCATCTCTGGTCTAATCATCGACAAATATGGTTGCTTCTAGGATGCTTGGATGTAATGAAGACTGTCTCGTTTCCAAAACATAGTCTCCTAAGCTGAAGGCTTGTTCAACTGTAACGGTGGAAACATGTGCTGCCAACATCTCTTTAGCAACAATCGATAAAATAGGATAGACATTTGATGTCGGTTCCATCAGTCACTTAAAATTTTTACCTACAACACTTTCAGCTGGAAACTCGAAATTTGTTGATAAATAATTATATAATTTCAGGTTGTTAGTCGTGGTTTCCTTCTGTTTTATATTTCATTGTAGTAACCAACGATAAATAAATTTTTTGTTAGCTAATAAACACTACCAAAAATATTTGTTGTATCATTAAATTTTTTTAATATATCTAAAATTCTTTCATAAATATCTCATTGACTAGGAAAAAATGTTATTTGTTGACCATGTCGAGAAAAAAAACTATATAATATATATTTGTAAGCAAAATCATGAATTAAAAGAAAATAAGTTGAATTCCAATAAGTTGGAACTTCTCGTGAAAATTTTATTGGTTTAACACTATTTAATTTACAAAATTTGGTTCATTTTCTCCTAACATTAGAATATGACCAAATATAATTTAGTGCAACCTTAATAGAATTAATTTGCATTTTTAATTCAGTCAAACCATCTTGAACACATAAATTAAGCACATGGCATGTGCAACGAACATGAAAAAATCAACCCCCCAAGATTTGGTTAGCATATTTATTTTAATTCTCTAATTGATGCGGCATTTGCAGTTGTATTGTCAAAACTAATTGTTAAAATTTTACATAATAAATCATATTCATAAAAAATTACTATAATCATTCTATAAATATTATGTGCAGTATGTCGCTCATCAAAAACTTTAAATATAATAAGTAATTTTTGCATGTTTCATGATGTATCAATCCAATGACAAGTCACATCTATGTATGAGTGTGTTTACCAGTTGTTACTTCAAATATCAGAACAAATAGAGAGTGGATATTTAATATCTTTAAATAATTCATTTAAAATAATTTTACTATCTTTGTATAATTTAAAAATTTACTGTTTTGTTATATTTTTAGGCATTTTACATGCAGTATGATTTAAAGCATTTCAACAGTGATTAGTAAAGCAGTTTTTCACCAAAACTTAAAGAAAAATATGTCATGCAAGTAAATTTAGCAAAATCTTCGCTATTTTTACCATCATAATATTTACATAAATCTAAAGAACGTGTACCTCTACTAAAGGAAGTGTATCTATCCATTTGAGTTTGTGTTATATCAAGTCCGATTTCAGCGGCATACTGTTTATACAAGTGCTTATTCATATTGTCATAACTGCCAATAAATTTTAAGATACACCACAATAGTTGCATATTGCTCTTGAACCTTCTTTTTCAGTCTCGATTAAATGAAAATGAATTTTAAAAATATTAGAAGATCGAGACTTACCTTTTCTTCTTTGTGTACCGACACTTTAACCACTCTCTTGGATTAGGATATTGGACATGATATTCTCAGATCAGCTTGTCATTTTTTTTTTTAATATTGAAGAATTGCAAAATTAAATCAATTGGAGAATTGAAAATGAGAGAATTAGAATGAGAGAATTAATAAAATTGAGAATGAGAGAATTGTTGGTATGTAGCAAATGAATTATGTCCTCTATTTACAGATTATTTGGTTAATGTTGTGATGTATAAATTGTCCGTAAAAATAGTCGTTTTTATTAGTGTTATTGTGGTAATTTAGACATTTTACAATTATATATTGAAAATAAAAATAAAATATTTGGCAGGGAGTCGTTGGCCTTGCAACTGTTCCAATCGGAACCGTAACAATTCCTTTTGGAACCGTGGACCTTACGATGGAAGGGAACCATAATATTTTGATAGACTTGGCCACCAGTTCGGTTCGATTCCGATTCAATTCTTTTAAGAAAATAATTTTAAAAATAGAAATTAAATTCTAAAGAAATTTATAATTTGATATTATTATCAAATAAATATAATAATTTTTTTATTCATTTGAATTTTATTAAATTAAATAAAAATTAAATTTATTTGAATTTTAATAGTGGAACCGAATAGTTCCAGTTGGAACCGTCTAATTCCAACAATTCTGTTAGGGTGGGAACTCTAATCGAACTGTACGGAACTGGAACCATGCAGTTCCTTTTGATTCGATTTCGATTCCGAACCGGAACCGTGACCAAGTCTATATTCTAGTGCGGTTCCAAGATTTTTTTCGATTAGGAATCTGATTCCTTAGAACCGAAAGGATCCAAGGTTCCAATTTTCTTCCGATTCGGAACCGTGTCCGGGTGTAGAAAAGTGAATCAATGCTCTCCCTAATCCCAAAATAAAGCTGATGGCCCACCTAATCGGACGGTTTGAATTACCCAAGGGGGATAAGTCATAAAGAGCACTAAGCACATGAAAGTGTAGTGTAGGTCCATAGTGTATGATTGAACCCATTCACCATAACCATATGATTTTTTCCAATGCATCGTTGTCTTCATATTCTCTTTTTGTGTTATTGTGATCAAATTTTTTATTTAAATTCGAGTTTAAAAACATACTAAAATATCAATTCAAATTTTAATAAACTGAATTAAAAAATATTAAAAAAAATCAATAAATAATATTTGAATTTAAGAATGAATTTTTTAAAACCAGACCCATTTGCCAACAATACCCTTGTTTAGATATTATTTAACCATTTTTGTAAATTTTGCATGAAAAAGAATACTCAGATGTTGATCAATTACTACTAGCTGGATGCGAGTGACCTGTTACAAACACATTTGAGTAAAACTCATGCTTGTAAAGAAACAATGTCCAAGTGCTCGTTATATCGATGCTCTAAATTTCTCTACAGGCTAAGTTTTCTTCAATGAACTAAGAAATTAAGGTCATGGCACAGCATTGAAGTCCAAAAACTAGCTATGTACATATGTTGCTGCATAATATTTACGTCAAATCAGACTACAAAAATTAAGTACATACCGATTTAACCAAAAAAAAAGTCGAAGAGATTACAAACTTATTGCGTATATATACATACCTTAGGAGGGCGAAGATATGTGGATGCTTTTTTATTGGTACCCACTAGCTAAGTTTCTTGTTTAGTCCTCCAAATTCGCTCACTAATCTTCCCGATCTGTGAATAATTAAAATTACAAATAGCTCATTAAGCAAGGTCAATGTGTTTAGTTATTAAACAAGTTGTTCAAGTAAACAAAGTAATAAAGCTTAACCGTCAGTGTACACAATACTACAAGCATATAATAGATCAGATTAAAGCATGTAAATCAAGAGATTCCAGATGGAAGCATCGCACTCAGAGTTGAAGGTTGAGGAAAGGAATAGATACCCAGATGGAAGATTGCAGTTAAATGTCACTGTTTCTCTGGGGACGAAAATGAATGGACACCTATTTTAACATGCAGGAATACATAATTAAAGCGTAGGGACATAAAGTTGGACAAAAATGTACTAATGGTTTGGAAGTGAGTCCGTGTTTATAGGGAGGGATACTGGTAACATTCTCCAGCCCTCGAGATTTTCTAATTTTGCATGCCATACCATTGACAGCAAAGCTTCACTAGTTAAAATAATTAAAATACACAAGAGTTTTGTTTACTTGTTTTCATTTTGATTAGATCAAAGAAAATGGAAATGAGCATGAACTATTAAAATGACATTAAACTAGTAGATATGGGGATCTTTAACTATAACACTTAGCTACACTACAATAACAAGAGCTACAAAAATCAGAAGAAATTGCAATAGGATTGTGAAAAGAGGACTCACTTCGAATTCATCTCTTCAATCAAAAAGGTAAGCTCTTGGAAGTTGAACTGGCAGTGAGAGTCTTGAAATGTTCTGATGGGACAAAATCTTGTGGCAAATTGGCCCTCTTGACAATTTTCTTCATATTGTTCTGCAAACTTTGTTGGACTAATTGTTTTACTGCTTTCTTTTCCTCGCTCATCACGTCTTTTTCGTCTTCTAAACACTCCTTTGTAACCCCAATTGGATTTGTAGATTTTGATGAAGATCCGCAAATGGGAGCAGACACTGCTGCTGCTGCCCCTAAATTTCCACCATAAATCTCCGAAACTTGTTTCCCTTTATAAACTCTCAAGCATTCCAAAATTCGTGAAGCCCTCTTCTGTGCCAATGTACTGCCCAAAAGTGTTAATTCAAGCAATGCTGATGCAATGCCAGCTTCCATCATGGCCTGTCTATCTCCATATGATTTATGTGCCATCACCATTAAAACATATGATGCCTTCTCCTGGCACCCTGGTGAGTCGGTCCAATTCAAAACATCAACTAAAATCGGGAACGCATCAGGCACCATGCTAATTGCTTTTCGACCTTCTGGGGTAGATACTACATTGCTTAAAATGGACAATATTCTCTTACTTGATTCCATATCTCCTAGCATCTCCAACAGAAATGGGATTAAATCTGTTTCTAATAAAAACGAAATATTTGATGGAAAGATTGAGAGATTGTACAAAGCTCGAAGAGCATCTTGTTTCACTTGTGAACAACTATTATTCAAATTCTTCAGGGTTTCAACCAAGAATGGAACTGCACCTGAAGATCCAATGATAGGTTTATTTGAGTCCAATGCACTCAAGCCTAAGAAATTCGCTACTATTGCTTCAGACACTGCTGAGTTAGGAGCATTTGGAGACTCAATAAGCTTTAGCATCTTGTGAACAGTACCTGCTTTCACAATAGCTGCTTTGTTCCTGCAAATAGGGTTGCAAAAAATCAATCACATTTTTCAATTCTCAAATACAGAAACACATTTTTAACCATCAAATCTTGGAAAGTTACTAGTCAAAGCTAATTTACATTCTATATCCAATATATATATATATATATATATATATATATATATATATATATATATATATATATATTTTAACAAAAACATGAATCCCATAACCTCACAAACTATGCAGTTAAAGGTGCTGCATAACCGGCGTTTGGGCGGGTTCTTCACATAGCCATTTAGACAGCTGCACATAGCGATTAGGTATTTTAAATTTTGACTCTATTAGATAAAATTATACATACTTTGACTGGTCAAACCGGTCTTTGGACGGGTTGATCTACCATGATCCCTTGCCCCGCTACGGCATTTGACAGCATAGCTCACAAACAGAGCAAAACATAACAAAAGCACATCAAAAATCGAAACTTACCAATCATTGCCGATTCCAAGATTGAGGAGAGCATAAAGAGCAAAAATTTGAGAATCAAGAAGTTGAAAATCCAGCATCCCAGCTAAAGGAGGAATGGCACCTAGCATAGCAAGAGTGACCCTTGTTTCAGAATTTTCTTTAGCCAAAACCCTCACTTTACTCGCTGCTTCTCTTCTTCTATCTTCACTAACACTTTGCAAATCATTAACAACGATCTTTAACTCCTCTAAAGCTTCCTCTTTTTTCTTCATCTCTCTCTCAACTTCACCCTCAGCCAAGTTCAAGAGATCCAACAGCTTCTCCGATTTTGAAGCATACCCTTTTGCTTCTTTCTGATTTTCTTTCTTTCCCATATTCATTTTCTCGGAATCAACGCTTGTACTCCCTGTTACCGATTTTGTTTTCGGCGTCGGAAAATAAATCTCCTCGTCATCGTCGGGAATTTCTCGACTGTTTCGGGTGCTACCACCACAACTCACGGCGTTAAATATTTTCTGGCGGAATGAAGCGCCGGAGAAGGCGGTCCATACTCGGGAACGATGGTGGCCAGTGGCGGTGGATGTGGGTTCGTCGTTACGGTCGAGGGCAAAAGAAATTAAATTGTTTTGGTGAATTTTTACCATTTTTTCCCCTACATTGGCGAGGGAAAAAAAATAGAAACAAGTGAAGTGAAGTGAAGTGATTGAGAGCAAGGGAAGAGTTTTGAGTTTGGTACTGGTGTTTTGTTGTGAAATTTTGGTTCCTTTGTTTATTTTTTTTATATAATAGCTGATGAAAAAGTGACAAAAGAGGGGGAATTGACAAGGATTACCCAATAACTTTTGTTAATTACACAAATAATCCCACTCTCTAATTGCTTACTTTAATACTGTTGTGGGACAGGTAATGTTGAATTAGTGAGGCTGTCCATTACGACTATGTCATTTTACAAATGACAGAATAGATAGGTTTCATAATAATTTTTTAAATTTTAAATTAAAAATGTGTGACCTAGTAAAATTGAGTCTCATAAGAGTCAAAGAAGATTAGAGATGATGATGGCCGGATATGGTACATGAATGTCAATATCTATACCAGCGACATTTAATCAACAAGTATAAAAATTGCCCCTATCAAGCTTTTAACATACATGTGCAGGTCCTTATTCATATGGAAATTTTACTTCTATTTGAAAGGGGATGTCAATACTCCTACTTGACTCATCCAATCAATAGATATAAAAAATTATTTCTTTCATAATGTACTGTGACCTCACGACCCCATCCCCACAAGTATTTTTGCGATTCCTAGTAGAGACCCTATTTTACTCCTAAAATATCTTCATTTTCTCAAAAACTCTAATTCTCATGTTCTCGACTAGTTTGCGATAGTGGTGGTGACAGCGAAAGATTTAGTTAAGAATAGAAAAATATTTGTACTCTCTATTGATACAATTTATCATACATGTTAGTTGAATGGTTTAGATATATGTATTGGAATCCTTATACCTAGGGGTGGGCGCAGTTCCATATTTTACGGTTCAGATTTTTTACCTCTCAAACCAAACCATTAAATAACGGTTTGGTTCGGATTGAAAATTTTTTAAACCAACGGTTTACGGATTGGATCGGTTCGGTTTACGGATTAATATATTTAAAATAATTTTTCATCCACTTAAGTGAAGACAAAAAAAAAAAAAAAAAAACACTAGTTTATCCAACAAATAGTATGAAGTGCTATGGTGTAAGCTGTGACTCCATGGAACACATGCACTTCATTAAGAATTGAAAACTGAGGCACAATTCATTCTTGTATGTTTTTAAAAATTACCTTGAATAATGATGCTACCATCATTCTAATTAAGAGACAAATTCAACATCTTACTTTCAAGAATAATGATGCTATCATAAAACAAAAAATTTAAGAATAAAAGTATTAACAAATAAATTGAAGAATAAAAGTATTAACAAATAAATATATTAACAAAAAATTTAAGAATAAAAGTATTAACATACTAATAAAAAGAAAACATAGAATAAAATTAAAAGAAAAATAAAAAAAATTTTATAAAAATATATAATTTTTTTAATTATAACGGTCCGATTCGGTTTAACAGGTGCGGTTCAGATTAGCCCCTGAACCGAACCGTAAACCGTTTGGGGTGGGCCAAATCGAATCGCAAACCGAACCGTTAGAAAAAAAACCATAAATTCAATCTGATTTGATTCGGTTTGCTGTTTGGTTCGGTTCGGTCGGTTTTTTTGTCCACCCCTACTTATACCATACTTGACTTGTTACCATCTTTAGACCCAACGGAGGCAACAATAGTATGAGGTGGTGGCGTTGGCGGAAAATTCATAACTTTTCAACTTCTCTCAATCCATCTATCTCATAAATGAGTCCATCACAAATACATATTTCTCAACCCCATAAAAAATTATAAATCTGTATTGGCTTAAAAAAAAATAAAATAAATTTTCTTTAAATCTTTTAAAAAATAATGGCGTGTTACATGTTTGAATTTTAAATAATGGCATGTTACAAGTATTCAGCCTGAAATAGCAGCTTTGATGATCACTTCCATCACGATGAGGAGATTATCATAACCCTAAACTCAATTCCAGAAAACAAAGCTCCTGGGCCAGAAAAGTTTTCCTCCATTTTCTTCAAAAAAAAGCTTGAGGTCTTATAGGCTCGGATTTCTTCTCCGCCATCCATTACTTTTTCTTGATAGGTAATATCCCCTGCTGTATCAACTCTATGACTATTGCTCCTAGTCCCCAAAATGGAGAACCTAGATAGTCTAAACGACTATCGACCCATTTCATGTTGCACAGTAATATACAAGTGTATTTATAAGATCTTGAGTGGCAAGATTAAAACAACTTTTTCAGACATCATTAGCTTAAGGTGCCTTCGTTCCGGGACGTCTCATCTCGGATAACGTTATGCTCTCAGGAGCTGCTATGAAATTATCATCTTATTGGGCCACCGAAGTGTGTCTTGAAAGTGGATATTCATAAAGCTTTTGATACCATTCGTTGGGATTACATCATTCAAGCTCTTCATGTAATGAGTTTCCCTATCATGCTTGTTGATTGGATCTCTAAGTGCATCATTACTGTTAGTTCCATTTTTATTGGTAATGTCCGTGACAAAACAAGTTCAATTGAGTTGTAATAAGTCTTGAATAACTTGGAGCAATTGGACTGGTTTTTGGCTAAGTTGGAGCATTTTCGTTAGTGCTGCTTTCGTTGCAGTGTTCGCACGTGTGGCGTTAGTGTCACGTTCTCCATTGGGTTCAAATAAAATATTCCAGAGAGCAAACGTTCATGGTACGTTTGAGGAAATATTCAAACAAAACATTCCAGGGAGCAAGCATCCGTGGTGCGTTCCAGTAGCGCTCGAACGAGTTTTTCCAGTAAGCACGCGTTCGTGGTGCGTTCGATTAATCATTCAAACGCGACTACGATCTGAACGTGTTTGTAACATCCCCGATCCGGAGATGTTACCGGCAGGGGATAGCGGTACTAACCCCATAAGCCTCTAACTTCCTGAATGTATTCTAAACTATACAAATGCAATGTCATGCATGGAAACTATAACTCAATTTAAAATACTTTTATTTCTCATGTATGTGTACTCTAAATACTTTTTTTACAAACATTAACAAGTACTTATAAAGACTCATACTATACTAGTGCATACAAGAAACTTTTACTTTTACACTGACTGGACTCTCATGCTATAGGACTCAATGCTGGTGGACTCTTTCCCTGGTGACTGCATCAGTATCCGTCCTCCTGAGCTCATCCTCCTGGAATTCCTGCAAAACAAATACTGCGAGTGAGGGGTTAGATCGTCGTACGATCTAAGTGAGTGGACTAAAAATTGAAAACTGATAAAAATCTTTTAGTTTTAAAATCATATTTTTTTAAATATTTTTACATAAAAACTTTATTTATGAAAACTGTTCATCTTTCTGAAATCTGTCTTTAAAACACTAGTTTCTGAAAACTCTTTACTAAAGTCTGACTTTTGAAAACTATGTACTGATGTTCTGAAAACTGGTAACTGAAAATACTCGATGCCCAGAACAACAGCTGAACTGCAGCATCTCTAAAAACTGATGGTACTAGATGCCCAGGACAACAGCTCAACTACGGCATCTCTGAGGCTGGTGGTGCCCTACGTCCAGGACAATAACTCAACTGGCAACGTAGAGCTCTACACCTAGGACAACAGCTCAACTGGCAGTGTAGCCACCAAATAGAATTTCGGGGATCTGTCAACCCTATTCCTGCTCGAGGATCTGAGAGCGTCCCCTCAGTCTTCCACATGTGCACATGTCTCTGAATTCGTCAATTCCACTATGTCTCAAGTTACATACTGGGGTGAGGTTTTACCTCATGTCCCGAAAGAAAAGAACATAAACATATACTGAAAACTTATATCTCGAGCTGAAATATCTATTTCTCCATAAACTTCTTAATCATGCTGAATCATATATAACATAAATACAAACTTGGCTAACGCCCTATTTGTTGAAAAGTAAGTCTGATATTCAGAAATACGAGATAAAAATCAAGAAAAATGGAAAGTGTCCACTCACTGATTTAGAAACTGGCTGTATCTACTTCACGATGTCGAAGTGAGTCGCGGTTCCTGTCGATAATCTATAATCGATAAACTTTATTAGAATATAAGTTGTGGGATATGTTTCCGATCAATAAATAGAATATGCAATGCATGCATACTTGACTTTGCTGAGTTAATAACTGATAAGCGTGGTCTATGAATTTTTACGGACTGAGGTTTGAAGTTACACTAGTGCGGAAAGAGAAATTTAGATTCTACGGGTCGCTAAGAATTCACTGCTCAACACCTCACTTTGAAAATTCACTGCCACTAATCGGGAATGAATCTGAAGCTAGAATTTTAATAGAATGGTCCTTAATGTATGTAGTTTATGATGGTTTTTACGGATCTTGATTCTGACTTCAGGGACTCACGTTATAAGCTCAAGTTCAAGGGCTGTTCAGCAAAAACAAAACTGGGCACAGGGGCTGTAGGTTGCCCGACTTCAAAAATTCGATCTGATCTCATCTTTAGTCCAAAAATTCTAAAATTTAGATATGTTACACCTCTATGTGTCTATTTTATCCAAAATTTTACGGTTCATTAATCGGACTTATAAAACTCAAGTTACGAGCGTCCAAGCATAGGCTGTCCGAAATGGGACAGAATCGACTTCACTCTCTAACTCCCTTATCTCACCATCTTATTAGCATTCCTTATTACACTCAAAACAAGCTATTATCAAGCATAATTAGCTCACAAATACAATTCCCCAACATATCCATAAAAATCATCAAAGACTTTAATTTCTATCAATCTTCAAGTTCTCAACCCAAGCAAATTAAACTTATGTTATATCTTTTTCTTATACATGAAACACATTAATTTATTAGCCAATCATCAAAGATAACTCCCCCAATCAAGCTAATGAAATTCGGCCCTTACTTATTCTTACACCTTAACATATTTCAACCAAAAACTATTCTAAACAACTCCAAAACAAGTATAGATGCTCAATTTTTTTGCTCAACATCCTTAAACAACAAAGCCCCAATTTCGTAGGGTTCCTTAATGTGAAGATTCAAGTGATGAATGCATGCTTATTTGCTAAAATAAGAAGAAGAAAAATGAGGAGGAAGCTTACTTGACTAATAAAAACATGAGAACTTTTCACCATTCTTCTCAAAATTCGCTTGAGTAAGAAAAGATGGAAAACTTGTTGTGGAGTTGCTCCCCACGTTTTTTTTAGCCTTTTTGAGAGATGAGTGAATAGTATTCTATGTAAAGAAGAGAGGCTGATTTGTATGTTGTAATTGGGTGGTCCACAACTTGCCACATCACCCAAATTCTAGCAAATTCCCGAACTCACTGTAGCAGTTGCGGTAATTATAATTTTTGACCCATTTCTGGTCCATATTTGGGAAAAGTTTCAATGCGGAAGTTGTAGCTCTCTGTCTTAGCTTTGCGGTGATATAAAATTCATAAAAATTGGAGATTTTACGAAAAAGTTAGAGCCCGATTACTAAAGACTATTTGGAACAGTTGTAAGCTAAGTTCCGCGTCGAAATTTCAAGGGATTTACCAAATGTCCCAAATGCCATTTTTTTTGAGCACGTACTTGCTCCAACATAATTCATATCAAGTATTATACCTTCGTACTGTAATGATCGTCAAATTATGGTAAAGTACAAGTCGCCGGGGTCACCGGATGTTACAACCTTTTCCAATCTTTTCACTTTGAAAAAACCCTAAATCTTCACCCTACCTATAAATAGAACATGTAGCCACCATCCCCAAGTGTTGAAACATAATTCCTTTGAGCCAAAATCCTTCAAAGCTTTCAACCTTATTTGATTCCACCATTGAAGACTTCTTTCTCTTCTTGTATTATTTGTTAATGATGAGAATCCTTCTTTGATAAACCTTCAACACAACCTAACCCAAAATTCCTTTTAAGAGTTCTCAAGGAGGAAGTTTGGTACTCGGAGTTCCGGCGCTCAGAGTTGCAGAGACAATCCGCTCAGAGACTTCAGAGGTTCTAAAGAAAACTGTGGGCTACGAGTTTGAGGAGTTCATTGAGTTCTTGCAGTCTAGAGGTACTTGAGTCGGTAGAGTCACCACCATAGGTCTTGACCATCGCTATAAGTTTTTCTCTATGTAGTAGATTGGACAGGTAGCCGAGATACCCGGAGTGATTTTTTACTCGCATGAGTTTTCCACTTCGTCACCAAAATTATTGTGTTGATTTTGTGTGATTGCTTTTTGTTGGACAATTATGACCCACAACATCTCTATTTGTAAAAGATATGATGTTTTTGTACAAATTAACTATGTGACAAAGGAAATTGCTCTTTTATCATTTTATAATTGGATTACTTTGATATATATAAATGATAAAATTCCATATGATTAGTACTGATTAATAAGATATGAGACAGTATTAATCCACGAAAGGTTTAATCATTAAATATCCCTAGTCGTAGTATTATCGAGACTGGACATCGATAATGCGGAATGGACTAGTATTACACTTGTGCGCGTTATGAAAGCTTAACGACATAATTCTCATATATTTAAGTATTGGATACTTACGCAAGTGTGATATGAGGTTCTGTTAGCCGTTGGATTGGGAACAACTTTGCTCTGGATAGACCTATCAGAAACCAGCTAATAAGATTTTGCTCATGTTAAGGAACCATGAGGCATAAGTGAAAGTCTATAAAGAAGAGATCTTAGAAGCAAGAGTATAAGGAATAAGTGGAACGAATAGAAGGACAATAATCACGAAGTACTCAGCAGAATTATTATAGAATAAGGACCTAAGAAGATAGATCAAGTAACTCATAAGGATAGAAACTAGAAGATCAATAAGACCACGAGTTAGACGCCAAAGAGGATTCGAGGACGAATCCTATTTAAGGGGGGGATAATTTGTAACGACCGGTAGAAAATACTACTACCTATGACGATACTATTAACGGGACAAAGGAACGTAAAATAAATCATGTGGTGATTCAAGTACAATTATAAAAAGGCTTTGGGAATGATTGTAAGATTTCTCGAGGTCCCGAGAAGAAAACTGCACCGTATGCCCTTTCGAACTATAAATGGTATTTAGGGCATAACTTTTTCATACAAACTCGGAATTTTATGAACTTTATATCATCGGAAATCTTAGACCGAGACCTACAACTTTCGTATTAAATATTTTTCCAAATCGGACCAAAACTAGGTTAAAAATACGAGTCAAAAGCTGAGTGAATAGTGATTTCGGGCCAAAGTGTAAGAATCTCAATATTTCTCAAAGTTTCTACACTCTTCCCTAACTTGTAAAATATCCAAAGGGTTCACTATATAAAGAGGCAACTATTCCCCAATACAAAAGATAAAAACCGAATTTAGAGAGAAAGAAAGAGAGCAGACCGTGAGAGGAATGGAGGGAAAAGAAAAGAGGAAGAAGAAGAAGAAGAAAACTGGAAGAAGAAGAAGAAGGAAAAGAGAGGGAAAAAATAAAGAGGCTTGACTTCCATGGAGGACTTGGAAACTAAAGGAAAAAGAGGAGAATGGAGGTGAGATTCCATTACCTAAATCTTGGATTTTTGGTTTTATTAATATAAAAGACTTGATTATGATGATTAACATGTTAAGATTTTAGTTAATAATGATTTTGAAATGATTGGGTATTATCTTAAGTGTTTTAGATAATTTTGGGTTAAATTTCCAAGTTTGTTAATGTGATAAGAATGATGAGGATTGATGAGTGTTGATAATTATAAGTGGGTTGAAGTGGTAGATTGAATAATATATTTGTTTAGAAGTGTGTTAGGGATGAGAAGATAGTTTTGGGTTTTGTAAATTTTGGGGTTGGGTTTGTCTTCAGCAGGGCAGAAATCTGCCCAGGAAGACGACCCAGCGTCGCGACGCGCAACCTGTGCCGCGTCGCGACGCTGAAGCCAGAAACCGAAAAATTTGTTTCTCGCATGATTCAAAACCAGAACTTTACCAGACCAGTTCTAGACCCCCAGTATCACCCTATCACGAGAGAATTCACCTTTTAGGAACTTGTATAAATCATATACACCTTCCATAATCAAATTATGACTATTATAAGTCTTAAGTAAATCCATAAAAAAGATATTCCACTAGATCGATTCTAATCAATTTCCGATCATAGATTATTCGCAGGAATTGTAGTGTCATTTGATCAAGGAATCCGGTGCCAGCTAAGTTCAGAACTGTGAGGGGACATATCTCTTTTCTTGATTTTTATATTGTAATTTTATCATACTTATATTTTACGCTTTAGGGCGTTAGAAACTTTTATTCTCAGATATTATACTTTTCTTTTCAGTTATTATTATATATAGTTTTTATTTAAGAAATGAAATGATTTTGCAGAGATCCGTATATACAGATTTAAACTTTAAAGTATGATTTTATGTTTTCGGGGCATGAGGTAAAACCTCACCACAGTATGTAACTTCAGACACAGTTGGAATTGACAGATATAGAGAGCTTGTGCACATGTTGAGGACTGAGGGGACGCTTTCAGATCCTCCAGTTGGGTTAGGGGGACGGCGATACGTAACGCCCCTAGACCCTAGTTTGAGCTTGGGTGGTAGCATAGATCCGCACCCCCAGCTCCAGTTTGTGGCTTGGGGGACGGCGATACGTAACGCCCCAAGACCACCAGATTATGAGACAGTAGTGGCATGCTTTGGGGGACGGCGACACGTAACGCCCCAAAGTCATGGATTTGCATTGCTGGCTCCAGTTAGGCGTATGGGGGACGGTGATACGTAACGCCCTCATACGTCCAGGTTTTCAGACTAAGAAATAGATTTCAGAAAAGTTTTCGGTTTTCAGACTTTCAGTATACAGTTTTCTTTTCAGATTTTCAGTATAAGGTTTTCAGAGTTTTAGAATCCAGATTTTTAGCAAATAGTTTTCAGAAACCAGATTTTCAGAAATAAATTTCAAAAGAAATAGAGTTTTTATAAAAGATATTTCTAAAAGTATGATTTTAAAGTTAAAAATACTTTTACTTCAGTTTTCAGTTTTAGTCCACTCACTTAGATTATATAGCAATCTAACCCCCCACCAGTTTTTAGTTGTTTGTAGGGATTCCAGGAGGACAAGCTCGGGAGGATGGATACTGATGCAGTCGCCAAGGATGGAGTCCACCAGTACATGAGTCACAAGCATAAGGGTCCACTTCAAAGTCAAAGGGTTTATATGCATTTCCCGATGTGGTAGTCATTTTAAGTGTCTGTTAAAGTATTGTAAAAAAGAATCATTCATGAGTATGCATTTATAAGTAATAAGTATTATATATTGATTTAGTTAAAGTCTATATGCTTGACACTGCATAAGAATAGTTTGTAATACAGTCAGAGAGTCAGAGGCTTATGGGGTTAGTACAGCTATCCCCTGCTGGTAACATCTCCCAGATCGGGGATGTTACACATTCTCTCACGAAAACAGAGATTGGGAGATTACGAGACAGTAGCAGTGACAGAAGAATGTAGCGCCATCATTCAGAGGAAACTTCCCCTGAAATTGAAAGATCCTGGCAGTTTCACTGTCCCATGCACCATTGGAGAACATTATATCGGTAAGGCTTTATGTGATTTAGGTACAAGTGTTAATTTGATGCATTTTTCTATTTACAGGAAATTGTAAATTGGAAAAGTAATGCCTACCTCAATCTCTTTGCAACTTGCTGATAGAACGCTCGCACTTCCGAGAGGAGTGGTTGAAGATGTGTTGGTCAAAGTTGATAAACTCATTCTCCCAGCAGATTTCATCATCCTTGATATGGAAGAAGACAAAGATGTTTTTATCATTCTTGGGAGACCATTCTTGGCTACAGGTAGAACTGTGATTGATGTGCAAAAAAGAGAACTAACCATGAAAGTTCAGGACCAAGAAATTACCTTAATATTTTCAAAACCATGAAATTTCCGAGTGATGAAAATGAAGAGGAATGTTTCAGAATTGATGTTGTTGATGGCATCATCCAAGATACTGATACAATTCCCACAGAAAAACTTGAAGATTGCATCACCAACATGACTGATAGCAAGATAGATGCTGAAATTCTGGAATGTATCAACTATCTGGACAAGCTGTTCCGCTTCAAATCAGAACCACAAGTCGAAAGCCTGGAACTCCCTAAGAAAGATCGAATCAAGCCCTCAATTGAAGAACCACCGCAGTTGGAGTTGAAGTTACTTCCGAACCATCTCAGGTATGCATTCTTGGAAACTCTTCTGAATTACATATAATTATTTATTCTTCGTTAATATTGGAACAGGAAGAAAAATTACTGAGAGTGTTAGGAGAACACAAGAGAGCCATTGGCTGGACTATAGCAGACATCCGATGTATTTATCTATCATTTTACATGCACAAGATTCTGATAAACGATGAGTACAAACCCACAGTGGAACATCAATGAAGACTCAATCCAATCATGAAGGAAGTCGTGAAGAAAGAAATTATCAAATGGTTAGATGCTGACATCATTTACTCCATCTCAGACAGCAGTTGGGTGAGTCCTGTACAGTGTGTGTCGAAGAAAGGAGGAATTACTGTAGTCACAAATAAAAAGAATGAACTGATTCCAACAAGAACAGTGACTGGATGAAGTGTATGCATGGACTACTAGAAGCTGAACAAAGCAATAATGAAGGACCATTTTCCACTGCCATTCATTGACCAGATGCTGGACAGATTAGCGGGACATTAGTTATATTACTTTTTGGATGGATACTCAGGGTACAATCAGATTGCCATAGCCCTAGAAGACCAGAAGAAAACCATATTTACATGTCCCTATGGAACTTTTGCTTTCCACAGGATGCCGTTTAGACTATGTAATGCCCCTGCCACATTTCAGCGTTGCATGATGGCTATCTTTTCAGACATGCTTGAGGAGAGTATGGAGGTATTTATGGATGGATTTTCTATGTTTGGAGACTCTTTCAACCATTGCTTGCAAAATCTGGATAGGTGTTATAAAGGTGTGAAGATACAAACCTGATACTCAACTGAGAGAAATGCCATTTCAAGGTGCAGGAAGGCATTTTTCTTGGACATCGGATTTCACAAAAGGGAATCGAGGTAGACAAAGCAAAGATTGAAACAATTGAAAAATTACCTTCACCAACATCTATCAAAGGTATTCGGAGCTTTCTCGGACATGTAGGTTTTTACAGGAGATTTATCAAAGACTTTTCCAAGATTGCTAAACCTCTGTGCAATTTTTTAGAGAAAGACGTGTCTTTCAACTTCACCAAAGAATTTCAGGAAGCTTTTGAGAATTCGAAACATAAGCTTATTTTTTCTCCCATCATTGTAGCACCAGACTGGACCCATCCATTTGAGGTAATGTGCGATGCAAGTGATTTTGCTATAGGTGTAGTTTTTGGGACAACACAAAGCAAAGATTTTCCATGCCATTTACTACTCTAGCAGAACTCTGAATGATGCTAAACTCAACTACACAACCACTGAAAAGAAGTTTCTTGCAATTGTGTTTACTTTTGACAAATTCCACTCTTATCTACAGGGTCCCAAAGTGGTGGTCTACACATATCATTCAGCAATCAAATATCTGATCGTGAAGAAAGATGCCAAACCCATATTGATCAGTTGGATACTTTTTCTCCAAGAATTCGATGTGGAGATTCAAGACATGAAATGGACAGAAAATCAAGTGGTAGATCATTTATCGAGTCTCGAAAATAGTGAAACAGTTGGCAAAGAAATGACAATCAAAGAAACTTTTCTAGATGAACAGTTGTTTGCCATGAAACAGCATGATGTCCCTTGGAATACTGACTATGTCAACTACATAGTGTTAGGAAAATGACCGTTGGAATGGATAACTCAACAACGGAAGAAATTCTTCAAAGAAGTCAAGCATTATGTCTGGGATGAGCCGTACCTGTTCAAACGCTGTGCTGATCAATTACTGAGACGGTGTGTTCCACAGAAGGAGGTCAATAGTGTTTTGCAACACTGTCATTCCTCACCATATGGCAGACACTTCAACGAGAATAAAACTGCAGTAAAAGTCATACAATCAGATTTGTTCTGGCCCACTCTTTTTAAAGATGCTTATCTATTTGCTCTTCAATGTGACAAGTACCAGAAAACGGGGAATATTTCAAGGAGAAATGAAGGACCGTTACAAAACATTCTGGAAGTGGAGATATTTGATGTATGAGGTATTGATTTTATGGGACCCTTTGTTCCATAATTCGGAAACATGTACATACTGGTTGCTGTAGACTATGTCTCCAAATGGGTTGAAACAATTACATTGTCATCCAATGATTCAAAAGTGGTGATTAAATTCCTTAAAAAGAATATTTTCACTCGCTTCGGAATACATCAGGTAATTATCAGTGATGGTGGTACACATTTCTGCAAAAGATACTTCGATGCAATCCTATCAAAATACGGAGTTACTAATAAGGTTACCACTGTCTACCATCCACAGTCAAATGGACAGGTTGAAGTTTCAAATAGTGAGATAAAAAGAAGAGAGAACTGTTGGATCAACAAGGAGGGACTGGTCTATAAAACTGGATGACGTATTATGGGCCTACCGGACAGCTTACAAGACACCCATTGGTATGTCACTATATCGAATGGTGTTTGGGAAAGTGTGCCATCTACTAGTTGAGCTTGAACACAAGGCGTACTGGGCACTGAAGAAATTGAATCTTGATCCACAAGCTACAGGAGAGAAAAGACTTCACCAACTCAATGAATTGGAGGAATTTCGCCTACAGGCTTATGAGAATGCCAGATTATACAAGGAAAAGACCAAGAAATGGCATGACCGAAAAATAGTGCACAGACAATTGGAACCAAGGCAGCAGGTGTTGTTGTTTAATTCAAGGTTGAAATTTTTCCCTAGAAAGTTGAAATCAAGGTGGTCAGGTCCATTTGTGATCACTCAGGTTTTACCATATGGAGCTGTTGAGTTACTTGATCCCAGCACCAACAAAACATTCAAAGTTAACAGTCAGCGTGTCAAGTATTATTGGGGAGAATCATTTGAGCGATAAAAAGAAAGTGTCACACTTCCAGATCCAGCCTAATGTTCGGGCAATCACGTCTAGCTGACGATATTAAACTTAGCGCTAGGTGGGAGGCAACCCAAGCAATTTGTGTATATATTGTGATTTGGTGTGATTTAATTTGGTGTGTTTAATTTTTGCAGGTTAAATCTTTTCAAAATGGAAGAAACTCTCACAAATCTTCACAAGCAATTTCCTTATCTCCCTCAAAAATCTCTGATGAAAGTCTACAAAGCTTGCTTAGAACAGATGAGACTACTGATGATCAAAGGCATTCCTACTGATATTCATTGGATTATTGAAGCACAGGTCCGATTGGTAGGTGAATCTTCTGACTATTTTATTTCACATTGCCTGCCTGGTTTAGGAAGAAGCACCTATGCTAAAAAGAGAATAGCCAAAAGAATGTGTGTTTGTTATAAATGTGCTCGCATGTTTTGTAATACTCGTTGTCGTTCTTTAGGAATGGTGTCTGATAACCGCGAAGATAAGATTAATTTCATTAGGGATGACTTGAGTAAGGAGTCTTTGCATGACATATCTAAAACTCTTGAGACGCACCCCAGTGGATGTGTGTATCACGAGATTCATGTTATATGCACAGTTCCGGAAAGAAAGACAACAATTAAGTCTTGGGAATCTGACTCAAAAAGATCATGTTTGCCAATTTATAAGAAAATTGGATGAGAAGCTTGTCCCTGACGCATAGACGTCAATCAAGCCCCTACTTTTCTTGTACATATTATATCTCTTTGTCTTTTTCTAATAATTCTGATTTGTTTTGTTATTTTCTCCGACAGGATCCAGACCTTTTTGACAATCACGATTTATTTTACTGTTTAACTAATAATTGTCATTTGGCAGGTACTAGTGCTTTTACTTTCACTCACCCTTTTTAGGTATTATAAATTCAACTCATCATTGCACTTTTGAAGACGTCCAAAGTAAAACATGGAAGCCAATTCAAGAAGACGAGTTGAAAACATCTGTGTGTTTTGCGGTACTAGTGGTTGTACTAAACCACAATACATAGAAGCAGCACATGAATTAGGCCGAGTCTTAGCTGAAAGGAATATGCACTTAGTATACGGCGGAGGCAATCTTGGACTTATGGGGATCATTTCAAAGGTTGTATAGGAAGGAGGCAGTCAAGTTCCGGGAATCATCCCAAAACCCTTGGCAGAGGCGAATCTAATAGGTCCATCAAATGGAGAGGAACTGATCGTACCGGGAATGTCCGAGCGACTGGTGGAAATGATTAATCGTGCTGATGCTTTTATTACTTTTCCAGGTGACTTGGGCACATTGGAGGAAATTTTTAAAGTGCTATCTTGGGCGAACTTGAACATACATCAGAAACTGCTTGGACTATACAATGTTGATGGATTTTATAATTTTCTTTGTGTGTTTCTTGAGGATGCCCCGAGAAATGGGTTCGTGACAAAACCTCTGAAATAACTCCTCTTTACTGCCAGAATTGCCCTGGATTTGATTGACCAAATCTTAGCTTTTGAACCACAAATTGACCCTATCCTTTCTAAGATAAAATGGTCTGAGGATAATCGTGGTAAGAGGCGTCGGATTAATCTGGACCTTAACCTTTAATTTTCATTTAGATGTATAATTTCTGCTAACCATGTACTATCTTCAAAACTCTTCTTCTACTGTTTAAGACATTGTGGACAATGTCTCATTTAGGTTTGGGGGAGGGAAATAGTTAATAGTATCTTTTTTTTTTTATGTTGTTAATTTTAGACTAAATTTTTTGAAAAATACAAAAAAAAAATTTACAAAATTTTACAAAAAATCAAAAAAAAAAATATTTTATGTTTTTTGTTTTTAATTTGATTAATCAAGTGAAATTGGTGAGAGATAGTTGTGTAAGGAGTTTCCACTCCTGATACGTATTTCAAACCTATTTCAGAACAAGTTAATTTTTGTTTATTTCCTTTTGAATTATTTAATTTGTAAATTCTCCATAAAATTGACTAAAATGGATCTTCATATGCTCAGTTGACAGGTATTATCAACATGCATGGTAACATACGGACATGAGAAGTAATTGACGAGTTTGTAATATTCAGTGCTATAGTTTAATTGGAGGAAGCATCTAAAAAAGCAATGGGATAAAAAAAAAGAAAGAAAAAAAGAAGTGAAAAAAAACGTTTGAGATCCGAGTTATTAAGTCCGTAGGGGTGTCTTAACACCTAGTTCCCTAAAGCCAACTGGTTTGGGAGTCACTGGCCCAAAGCTCGCTACATGAATTGAAGATGTTGCCAAATATATATATATGTATATATATATATATCTGAAGTCTGAGTAATTAAGTCCATAGAGGTGTCTTAACACCTAGTGCCCTAAAGCCAACTGGTTTAGGAGTCACTGACCCAAAGCTCGCTACATAGATTGAAGATATTGTATATAAATTAAAAAAAATCAATCAAAAAAAGAAAAAAAATCATAAAAATTATTCCATTGTTTAAAAAAAGGTGTGGATTCTGATATAACTTTAGGACAATAATATTACTCTCTTTTCAACTACCCTTGTGACTATTGTGGTAAAATGAGTTGATTAATATTTTGTTGGCTGTGTATATGGAGAATGGTAAAAATAATCGGAGAATTTACTTATTCGGTAATTTAGAAAGAAACAAAACAACTATTGACTTGGGTAAGAAGTTTCACCTGTTTAGTCACTATCTTTTTTATTCTCTTTTCTATTGTCTTTTTGCTTTTGTGTACATTAGTTTTACTATCTTTTTACTTTTATCAAACGTTTGTGGGTATCGTTGCTGTAAGCCCCCACGAGACTACAACTCGTCCACTAGGGACACCTAGAGGTTTAAAGGCTTGTTGCATACGCCAAATGAAACCGTGATCCCTACGAAAGTGGCTTAATTTAATTTTAATTATTTTCTGCATTTTAGTTTGTTTTTTTGCTTGAGGACTAGCAAAATGTTAGGTTGGGGGTGTGATGAGCGGAAAATATATCAATATTTACCGCCCTTTTTACCTAATATTTTGTATAGTTTCTCGGGTTTGATGAACGTTTTGATGTGTTTTATGTGTTTTGCAGATAAATAAAGTATTGGGATTTAATGGAATCAACTCGGGGCTAAAACGATGAAATTCAGAGCAAAAAATGGCGAAAACGAAAATTTACTATACTCGTGACGAAGTGCAGTCCTAAATTCCAATTTTGCGTAATTTTGGTATTGGGGCCATAACTTTTTCATCCAATATCCGATTAAACTGATTCAAGTGTCAGATTAAAGAAGACACAAATATCTACAACTTTGAAGATTTAAATATTTTCAAATTCTAAAGTTTGGAAGGCCGAAATCGATGAATAATCTATTATATTTTGTGTAATTACTATAGTCATTTCAAATATAAAATAAAATAATAAAATAAAAAAGTTAAAATTATCAAACTTCCCCCAAACATGCTTGTATATTTGGTGTCATGTTTGGTTCCATGTTTTATGTCATGTTTGGTGGAACAATTGGTGGAGCAATTGGTGGAGAAATTGGTGGAAGGCTTTAGATTTCCTATAAATACCAAGCTTAACTTTGTGAATTTTTCACGCTTTCTTTAGAGAAATTTCTCCATGAAAACCTAAAGGAAAGTGTCTTGTATATTATTTAAATTTTCTTGTATTTTCTTTTTATTTATTTAATATAATTATATGTGTTTTCTTTTACAGCATGAGCAGGTAATCTCATTCTGCTGGGGTGAAGAGGTAAGACTTTTAATATAATAAATTAGATTAATCTCTCTTATTTTAATTAAAATTTGAATTAATTAACTACCGTCTATATGGCCGATTTTTCATTTCAGACGTAGTTTTCGCCTATATGTTCGATTTAGGTAATAACCTTGTTACCGCCTATATGGTTAGTTGGATTTAATTGAGACAAATAAAATTACCACCTTTATGGTCTGGTTAATTAATCGGTAAACATTGAGAATAAGGGAGATTTCTAATTTTGAAATATTAAAAGCGATCCTCTAACCCCCAGTATTTTCTTTTATGTACTTTTACTTTATTTATTTAATTTTTCCCAGCATTTACTTATTTATTTTCCAGCATTTATTTTATGTATTTTATTTTATTTAGTTATTATTCTTAGATATGTGTCGTAACTAAGTCTGTTATCTGGAGTTGTGATGAATTCCAATATCATCGGGTTATAAGGAGTTATTTTATAGTTTGGGTAATATAAAGATTTACTTATTAAGTCTTAAGCTTAATGCGTCTTGTTAACTGGCCACTAATAAGATTGATTTGGTAAACTTAAAATAAACTTGATAAAGAAATTTTAAGTTTCAGCCTTAGACTTGATAGCCCACGATCTTCTTTGAAGATAGATAACCCTTTAATAGATTTCCTTATAGGATAGACATATACCTGTCGGGCGAGGGTAACTATAATTGGAACTTAATATAATGAATCTATGTAATTTGGTTAACATTGACATATGGTTTAATTGGATTACACTGGGTATTTGTATCAGACCATCGACATAGGCTTTTGCATAATTTTGTGTTCCATGTAACATCCCAGATTTTCGGGACTGTTCTAGAGGATTCCCGAACTGATGTTATAGTTTCGGGAACAGAATGATAATGAAGAATAAGAATTCAAATGATGTTATATGAGTTAGAATAATAGATTATGAATATTCATCGCGTTAGAAAATGCGTGGGATCAAAAGTCAGATACGTGATTTTCGTAAAACGCGTAAAGTTTACTGTTTTGACCACAGAATTAGCAAACAAACTCCGATCTAGATGGTACTTGAACCATCAGACTCGTTTTTTTCGAGACAAACAATTTTCGTGTTGAACACTTTTCGAAAATCGCGCCAAAAAGACTTCGAAAGTGGTGATTTCCGAAAATACCCTTCCTAGTGGGGGCATTTTAGTCATTTTCGGATTTATGACATTTGTATTATTATTATTAGTATTATTATTATTTTTAGGAAGGAATTACCAAAAGAAAAGAAAAGAAATGAAAAAAAAAAGAGGGAACAGCTCGTCGCACGTGAAGGGAGAGAGAGACGCCGGCGGTGATCCGACCGCGTCTGGCCGGCGCACCGGTGACGACGATCACGATGGTGGCCGGCGATCACTCTGATGATGGCCGGAAATGGCGCAGAGAGGAGAAGAAGTCGCGATAGTGGGTTTCGTATTTCTGGCTCGTCGCTTTGTTTCACGAGCCGTGCCACCTACCAAATCGAAGCCCTCGGGGAGTACTACGAGTATGCGGAGTCGGTCTCACCGAAAAACGACCGGTTGCACATGAAACGAGGAAGAAAACGACATGTGAATAGTTCCCATGATGAACAGTAGCTCCGATCGAAATTCCGATCGTACCAGCGCGTTCGTATGGCTGATGGGAGTCCGAATATGGCCTTGGAATTTCGATACGACTCTCCGTTTATAATTTGACGTTTTAAAGTATGTTGATTTAGTTTCGGATAATTCCGGTAGTTCCGTAGTGTAGTGAATTGTTATGATTTGAATTGAATATAATATTATATGTTAAAACGATAAATGTGGTAGAATCCGGGGAGAATCGGATGAGATTTGATGGATCCGGTAGATTAGCGAGTTTCTGGTAAAATGAAGTTTCTCGCGCGATTGAGCTTAGATGACCGTAATCATGAAAATAGTATAGATATGTTATTGCGAGGGTAATTGAGCAATTTCGGAGTAGTTCGGAGGGTTCGAGACCCTTCCGTAGTGTTTGTGGAAACTTTTCCGCAAGATTTACCACAAACTCGTAAAATGAGATTCTAGGCTATTCGGCTAGTTGATATAGTATAGAAAGATATGTATTAGAGTAATGAAATTTGTACCGAAGTATCGGAGATGATTCGGGTGTTTCGGGGAAGCCCGTAGTTATTATAGATAAGTTGGAAGTTCGGCAAATAGCGGTACTAACCTTGTGTTGTTACTGGTTTGACAGATTGGACCCGGATCACGGGCATTCGCCTAGCCAGGTAAGCAACTCATGCTTTGAACTCTTAAGAAATTTAGTGTTGCTCGAAATCAGTATAATAACAAGTCGTAAATAGTTATATGTCTGAAACCTGTATACAAATAAAGATGAACGTAGAAGAAAGAAGCAGATGTATCTGAATACACATGTTGATGTAAACAAGCGGCTACAAGTATAGATATATGAGTAAATGTAAGCATGAGACATATTTATATATAAATGGATATAAGAGAAATGGACAAGCGTATGTATATGCATGTATAGATAAGAACAAGAAAAAGACAAACATAAGCATACAGAAGTAAAGAGATGCATACCCAGGTATAAACCAGTATATAATTATACATATGTGTATTGATAGAGTATAAGATGATGTCATCATTATGATTATAATTAAGTGAGACTTGAGTTTGGGGGTTGTAGAAAACTACACCTTAGGGTATGAGATTAAAGTTAAAATATGATAATTATAAGGGAGTAAACATGTAAGGGCAAAGAGAGCAGGTATGTACGGAGAAGTAAATAGGTTTGTGTATGGTAAGTATGTGTTTTGCGTAACAGTATTTTGATGAATGTTTAAATGAACATAGAGTAGATGTGCATATGAATATATGTAAATGAGTTTATGAACTGAGAATTCGATGTTGTATATATGTGATGCTTGTTGTATTAGAACAGTTTGATGACATGTGTGTATGCACAACTATGGAAATTATGATATTAGTTTCATGGTTGATTAGTAAAAGTGTATGAGCATGTACATGTACATATATGACATTACAAGAAAGCATAGCTAGTATAGAAAGAAACTTGAGGATGCATATGCATATAATATATATATATATATATATATATATATCATATATATATATATATATATATATATATATATATATATAGATATATAATATATATATATATATATTATATATATATATATATATTATGCTGAGATTTTCAACAGGTGATCAAAGTAGAATGTTTTTCAGAATTCAAAGTATTTAAATGAATGTTTTCAAAAGCTTTGAAATGACTGTATTGCAGAAAGATGTTTCTTCCAGTTTTGAGATTTTGATAAGCATGAGTTTTCTGATTTCCGGGGCATGAGGGAAAAATTCACCCCAGTATGTAACTTGAGTTACAGCTCGGAATTGACGGATTTCATATAGATTCGGGATTTGGGATTTGACCCATCCCAGTGGTACACTGATTGGAATTGACGGATAGAGACATGTGCACATGTAGAGGACTATGGGGACGGCGATGCGTAACGTCCCTAGATCCTAGATTTTGAGACAGGATGACGACATAAGATCATGTACATGATCTCCAGTTTGAACTTGGGTGGTAGCATAGATCTGCCCCCCAGTTCCAGTTTGTGGCTTGGGGGACGACGATACGTAATGCCCCAAGACCACCAGTTTCAGGGCAGGTATGGCATGCTTTGGGGGGGGGGGGATGGCGAACGTAACGCCCAATGTCATGGGTTACATATCTGACTCTAGAACGTATGAGGGGACGGCGATACGTAACGCTCCATGCGTTAGTTTTTCTACAGACACTCAGATATCAGTTTTCAGAAAGAAGTTTTGAAATATCAGATTTTCAGAAAATAGTTTTCAGAGATACAAAACTCAGAGAAAGTTTTAGTTTTCAGTTTTCAGACACAAATTAAAGTTTCAAATGTAGTTCTCAGTCTGCAGATACAGTTTACAGTTTTGAGATACAGTTTTAGTTTTCAAATACAGATTACAGTTTCAAACACAGTTTTCAGTTTTCAGTTACAGTTTTCAGAAATAGCTTTTCCAGAAAGAAAAAGTAAAAATAAAGTTTTCAGCAAAAAGTTCTTCATAAAGGGTTTTCAGAAAGTACCTTCTAAAGCCATAGCATGTTAAGTGTAGTAAGGTTTATAAATCATGCATATAAATCATGTATTCTAGTACTTTCATATGAGATGCATATAGTAATACTATGCATGATATCATTAATACTTCATATGTAAGTTCTTCAGAAAAGGTTTTAAAATAACAGTTATAAAGCATGGCATATTGAGCAGAGTATAGTTCACAAGACAAGTATATAGGTCGCACATTCTAAAAAATCATATGAGATGTATGTAGTTCCCGATAACATTATCATGTTTATATTTATTTTTATTTTTGAATGATGTTTGTACGAGTTATATGTTTAAATAAGAGAGATTCTTTATGAATAATAAAGCATGATGATAGAATTGTATTTACATATGTATGCATGATTGAAGATTGTGTAATGAAGACTTATAAGAAGAATATCTCATAAATCTGATTTGATGACATTTCAATGGAATAAAAGAAAGTTAATTATATTAGTGCCCAAACTAAATTAGTAAAGAGTGTATATCAGAATAGCGCAGCGAAAGCGTTGGTGGGTTTTGACATTGTTGACAGTGATATAGAAATAGTATGTATATATATATATATATATATTATATATATAATATATATATATATATATACTATATATATATATATATATATATATATATATAAGATGCTAAGATTATACTTGATAAATAGAAATTGAAGTATGTGTTTGATCAGATAAAAGGATGAATGAAAAGGTAATGTGTCTCTGTAGTGGATAAGAATTGTACAGCTAATTCAGAATTTGTGATTATGTGCATGATGTACATGAGAGTTGTGAACAGTTTGAGAGTTAATGAGGTAAATGTAAGTGCATGATAACAGTAAAAGATAAGTTAAGAAACTTAATAAAAACGAAAATTTAAGCTATTGTATTTATGCTGAAGTTAAAAGAATGATTACTTACTGAGTCATTATGACTCACGCCATTTCAATTTGTAGTTTTACAGGTCAGTAGCTGTAAAATAGAACCAGAAGATGTTCAGTGAAGACTTTGAAGACGATGGATCGCCCCAATTGCAGTCAAGAGAGTTCTGGGTCGAGATATGGGTCCTCACACCCTTTTGTATGGTTTTTGCATTATATCTCATTTGCATAAGTGATGTAATAGTTTAGTTTTATTTTGAGTCCTGACCGGAGGCCAATTGATTTACTTTGTTTATTGAGTTCAGGCCCTGAGGCCTTGATATTGAGATTTGTTGAATGTGTTGTATTTGGATGCTGGCTATAGGCCAGGTTGCATGATGTTCTGGATACATCATGCCGAAATTTCGTCAGATTCAGAGGCTTATGGAGATGGGTTTTCCTGTCTCCTACCGGTAGCATCCTGGCCTAGGCGGGATGTTACATCCAGGTTAGTAAATCTATTATTATACAAACTTAAAATAACCACTTCATCTTTAATTAGATATTGGAGGTAATCAAAACCCTGGATAGTTTTTATAAATTTGAATTTTCTTTAATATACTTTCACGTCTTTTTATTTACTTGTTTTAAATTTTAAAGTCATCATTCCAATCAAACAATCAATCTACTAGATACTAGTAATCATTTGGCCTTATATAATTAATAGATTAGGTATTAAGTCATCGTGGGATCGATATTTTTATACTACTTGAACGATACATGCGCTTGCGTTATACGCGTGTGATTATGCCGATCAGGTACATCTGTCGAGCACTATGTGTCGCAGATGATTGCTGACATCAAACAGCTAGGTCAGCTGGGCATAACCTTCAAGGCCGAGACTTCCATAGATTCAATCTTACAGTCTCTGCCCGATTGCTGGGATGGGTTCGTCATGAACTATAATATGATGAACCAAGATAAGACTCTTGGAGAGTTAATAGTGATGCTGAAAGAAGCAGAGTCAGAGCTTCTAAAAGGCAAGAAGCACGAGAAGCATCTTACTTCGACATCCCAAACAGCCAAGGCTTGGCCGAAGACTTCTGTGGGTGTGAAGAAAAGGAAGAAAAAGGGCAAGGCCAATCATCACAGTCTTTTGGGAAGACTAAGGACATATTCCCAAGACGTCTGCCTACATTGTGGCAAACAGGGTCATTGGAAGTGTGACTGCCGTATGTACAAGGCGGCGTTGGAGGAAGTGAAGGGGGCAAGGCTCCGGCTTCAGGTATGTTTGTCATAAACATGTCCACTAATGGTTTTAAAAATTAGATTTTTGATTCTGGATGTGGGACTCATAGATGTACTGGTGTACAGGATCTGCTGATTAGCAGGATACTGACTTCAGGTGAGATCGACCTACGAGTCGAAAACGGGACGAGAGTCGCTGTTTTGGCCGTTAGGGCCTATATTTTGTATCTGCCCTTGGGGCAAGTAAATACATTATGTGACTGTTATTTCGTACCTAATTTGACTAAGAACATCATCTTTGCATTTTGTTTAACCTGCTGCGGGTATACCTTTGTATTCTGGAACACTGGGTGTTTTTTTATATAAAGATGACAAATTGATATGTACATTAGATGTTAATAATAGTCTTTATATTTTGAATATAAATGAATCTCAAACATATAATATAACAAACAAAAAAGGGCTCAAATGAGAAACACAGATGAAACTTATTTGTGGCATTGTAGTCTGGAACACATTAACAAGACTCATATATCCACACTTTCGAAGAGTGGATACTTGGACGGATTTGAACCTAATTCATATGACGTCTGCGAATCTTGTTTATTAGGCAGAGTGCCTAAAATGCCTTTTAACGGTAAAGGTGTACGTGCTACCGAGCTGTTAGCCCTCGTTCATGGTGACGAATGTCGGACCATGTCTAGCTAGGCTAGAGATGGATATGATTACTTCATAATCTTTACGGATGTTTCATCGCGTTATAGTTATATGTATCTTATGAAACACAAATCAGAAACTTTTTGATAAATTCAAAGAGTTTCGACACGAAGTAGAAAAACAGACTAGCAAAAGTATTAAAACATCACGGTTGGACCGTGGTGGAAAATACTTGAAAAATGAATTTCTCAATTACTTGAAAGAGTATGGTATTCTTTCACAGTGGACTCCTCCGGGAACATCTCAATTGAGTGGTGTGTCCGAAAGGAGAAATCGAACTTTATTGGACATAGTAAGGTCAATAATGAGTCGCACTGAGCTACTAATTTTCTTCATGGGATACGTATTGAACAGTGCAATACTTATTTTGAATAAGGTTCCGTCAAAGTCTGTTAGACAGACTCTATATAAAATATTGACAAGAAAGAAATCGGGTTTCATATTCCTGAAGATTTGGGGATGCTAGGCATACGTTAAATGTTGGATGGTACCAAACTAGAATCCAAATCAGATTAGTGCCTATTTGTAATTGGTTATCCTAGAGAAACCAAAGGATATTATTTCCACAACCCATAAGAGAATAAAATATTTTTTGCTCTCCATGCGATTTTCCTTAGAGGAATTCCTAAATGCAGTGTTAAGTGGGAGGAAAGTAGAACTCGATAAAAATTATAGTGATATTGTTCTTGGCACCGATCCCCTCACGGAACACCAACAGTCCATCATGGGGATGAGACTATTCCACAATCTTCTAATACACAAGAACCACGTAGGTCGGAGAGAGTCAGAAAATAACATAAAAGGTATGAGTTTCTGATCTCACCTCATATAGATATTAATCTTATTGAGGAAGACGAACCAACTATGTATGAGGAAGCGATACAAGATATCGACTCCGCTTTATAGCAAGATGCGATGAAGTTCGAAATGTATTCCATGTATACCAACCAAGTTTAAACACTAGTTGATGTACCAGAAGGTATTGTGCCTATTGGTAGCAAATGGGTCTTCATGGTGAAGACAGACATGGATGGCAATATACAAACGTAAAAAACTAGGCTTGTAGCGAAATGATATCGTCATCAACATAGTGTCGATTACGATGAAATCTTTTACCTGTTGCTATTATTAAATCCATTCGGATAATGCTTGTTGTTGCTGCATATTTCGATTATGAAATATGGTAGATAGACGTCAAAACCACTTTCCTTAACGGAAAACTTTTTGAGGATGTTTATATACAACAGCCTGACGATTTTATTGTGCCAAAATATACAAACAAGATTTTCAAGTTAAATCGATCCATTTATGGATTGAAGCAAACATTGCGTTCTTGGAAACTAATGTTTTGATGAGATCATTTTACCATATGGTTTCATTCAAAACGATGATGATTTTTATATATATAAGAAGGTTAGTTGGAGCGCACTGACATTGATTGTCCTATACATTGATGATATATTACTTTTAAGCAATAACATTCTCATACTAAAATCGGTGAAAGCTTGGATTTCATTAAGATTCTCCATAAAAACTTGGAGAGGCAACTTTTATTTTAGGATTAAGGATTTACTGGGTTAGATCTAAAAGTTATTGGCACTCTTCGAGAACTCGTACATTGTCAAACATGTACGCAACCTGGTGTCTCATATACTTTGATCATATGTAGTCACAATCAGGCCGATCTAGGTGATGGTCACTGGATTGATGTTAAGAACATCCTTAAGTATCTTAGACGAAGTAAGGATGCTTTCTTAATTTATGGAGATGGAGAACTTGAGGTGACTAGGTTCACCATTGTAAGTTTCCAAACCGATAAAGACGATTGTTAGTCGCAATCAAGGTACATATTTTATTTGAACAACAGAATAGTGAGCTGAAAATCTTCCAAGCAAGAAGCTGTTGCTGATTCAACAAAAAAAATGGTATATGTTGTTGTGGCTGAGGCAAAAAAAATAAGCAATTTGGATCTATAAATTCCTAATTGGATTATGAGTAGTTTTGTTAGCTGTTGAGCTGAGCTGAGCTATAACACAGGCTAAGGAATTACGGTCTCATCAATGATCCAAGTATGTACTTCGATGGTTTCAACTTATTCGTGAGATCATATATCGTGGCGATGTCAAGATTAAAAAGATCATTTCAGATGATAACCTTACAGATCCGCTAATAAAAGCTTTATCTCAGTAAAAGTTTGAGCGACCCGTACATAGTTCAAGTGTTGGACACTTGAGTGATTGACTATATGCCAAGTGAGAGATTGTTGGATAAATATGACCCATAGCATCACTATTTGTAAAAGACATGGTGTTTTTATACAAATTATCTATATGACAAAGGAAATTGCTCTTTATCATTTTGTAATTAGATTACTTGGATATATATAAATGATAAAAGTCCATATGATTAGTACCAGATTAACAAGCTATGAGACAGTATTAATCCACAAAAAGTTTAATCATTAAATATCTCCAATCATAGTATTATCGAGACTGCACATCGATAATACGGAATAGACTAATATTACACTTGTGCGCGTTATGAAAGCTTAATGACATAGTTCTCATTTATTTAAGTATTGGATACTTATGCTAGTGTGATAGGAGGTTCTGTTAGCCGTTGAATCGGGAACAGCTTCGCTCTAGATAGACCCCTCGGAATCCTATTGGTAGTATGACTATGTGTCTATGGGAATCCGAATCAGGGTAGGTGTATGTAGGCTTAACCTGAGACTTGCATCACTAATACTTGCGACAATTAGTATGTTTTAGTTTAGGTCGTCTGGAGCTTTAACAGGTTTTATGTACGCCTCTTCTGGATTACTGAGAATCGTAGTGTATTTGGTGTGATGTCAAGATGGAAGTACCACTTAGTCATGTGGAGATGATGATCATATAGGATACAGAACTAGTACTCTTAAATATTATAGCTATCGGGATAATATGATTAGGTCATGATTATCCGATTACAGAGACTAGTTGCTAGTAATCAGATATATACTTCGTACGAGGCACACACAATTCCAGCCTCAGGCCTAGAATGTGACATCTGATACTAGATCGTAATACGCAATACAAAGTATACCATGTCTGATAAAGATTATATATTCCTCGTTGAATATTTATGGAGAATTTGGTAGGCACGGTGCTTTGCTAGAATCAACCATATCTTGTAAATCGGTAAGAATGTGGTACCGGGTACGCACGTGTTCGAATAGTCCGATGACCATATATACTACCAACATATCCGGGGATCTCTTGGGTTGTTTCCCAAAGATTCACAGATGACATTTGACTCTGAAAGAATTAATCTAGGGTTAATTATGAGAGAGAAAATTAATCTGGGATTAATTACGGTAAGAATTAATCTGGGATTAATTATGAGAGAAAGAATTAATCTAGGATTAATTACGGTAAGAATTTATCTGGGATTAAATTCGTCTAGAAGAGAGAACACGATTAATTTAAAATTAATCGGCAAAGTAAATTTAATAGTTAAATTGGATTTTACTATTTAATTTATCTAATTGGGTTAAAATAAATAATCGGATATATTAATTGAAATTGAATTTCAATATAGAATTAAAATTGAATTTTAATTCAGTGAACGAATTAATTTCGATTTAATTCGTAAGCAACTTTCGTAATTATTTTGTTAGAGCATTATTATTTAATTAAAATAGATTTAATTAAGCTGCGACGGAAAATTCGTTTAGTCGAATTAAACGAACCCGAGCCCAAAGTGTGTGTGTAAGCCAACTAGATTGGAATTAAATGGGTAAGACCCATGACTCACATCACTTGTCACTATTTGTGATGTAAGTAGTTGACAAAAAGCAAATTAGATTTATTACACATCACACCTACCAAGTTAATATATCTTTGGTAATTATTTTTGGAAAACAAACACTATTCACTCTCTCCCTCACTTCCTCTCTTGTCCGAACATAGTTCTTCTTGGAGGAGAAAATTTTCTTCCAATTTTGGTTAAGCTAGCACTCAAAGGAGTTAAAGGAAGGTGATAGGGAAACTCACATTTGAGTTTGGAATTCAAAATAAAAGCTTGGAGCTTTTACATCCATGAAAGTTTTTGAAATTTCCAACCAACCAATGTAAGTATTCCGCAACTTTACTTGGTAAATTCACACACAAATCTTGTTTAGAGATCCTTAGTATGTCAAGGACACTAACGTTTTTAATATTCTGTATAATATTTTAATTAATTGATATTGAGATTGCTTATTAGAAATCCATAAAACTAATAATCAGAACTTGTCTTGATTTATTTGTTATTTCCGCATATGTTCAAAACCTTGGATAATAACGAATTCTACAACTCATTTTTCTGTCATCTTTAATGATGAGTTACACGGTTTTTTTAAATCCTCAAGGGGGCTTAGAAAAAGTGACTCTATCTCTCCATACCTGTTTGTGATCACCATGGAAGAGCTCAATGGGATCCTCACCAAAGCTACAGATAAAACCTGTTTCACCCATCACTGGGGATGTGGCAAAAACCCTATTACCCACCTCTGGTTTGTGGATGATCTGATGCACTTTGCAAAAGCAAACATCCCATCGATCACCATCATCAAAACTGCCCTTCAGGAGTTTGCTGACCATTCAGGTCTATGCCCTAACAAGGAAAAAAGATGGGTGTTTCTCTCAGGAATAAAAGATGATCTGAAAGCCAAAATCATCAACACCTTGGTTTTCTCCTCCTATGACACCTTCCATTCAGATACCTTGGAGTCCCTCTCCTCACCACTAGGCTTAAGCACCGAGACTGCCAGCCTCTTCTGGAGAGGATTCTCTCTAGAATCAAGCTCTGGACTGCCACATCTCTCTCATACACGGGACGCTTGTAGCTCACCAAGTCTGTCCTATTTGCTATCCATATATATTGGTCCTCAATGTTCTTACTAACCCAAGCTACAGTTAAGAAGATAGATAGCATACTTTCGACTTTTTTATGGAAGAGCCCCTCTCTTATTACATCCGGTGCAAAAGTTGCATGGGCTGCCATTTGTGTTCCTAAAAATGAAGGTGGATTAGGAATAACAAGAATAAAGCATTAGAACCGAGCAGCGATCATCGAACATATCCGAAGGCTTCTTCATGATAATAATTCTCTTTGGGCTTCGTGGGTTCATACTGTTATTCTTAGAGGTATATTCCTTTGGGGAGGTGCTCAATGTAACAGCCTATCGTCATGGACTTGGAGGAAAATTCTACAGAGTCGTCCCCTTTGCCGATCCTTTCTCTTACAAAGGTTGGTAATGGAAAAGACACTGCTCTGTGGATGGATAGCTGGCTGCCACAAGGACCTATCTGTGATCTTGTCCCGTCTAGAACTATCTATTCCTCGGGCCTCTCTCTGGATGCAAATGTGTCGGATATAATTGAGAATGGGCAATGGAAATTCTCTGAAAGCAGCCCTGAACTGGCTGCCATCTGTCTTCGGTTACCCTGGATCCTTGTGTGAGTAGTTTAGACACTTTACTTTGGAATGGATTCTCTATCCACGTTGCATGGGAAAGCCTTCGCATCAGAAGAAACATCACCATATACACAGGGCTGTTTAGTTCAATGGGCATATCCCGCGTCATGGCTTTATTCACTGGCTTGCGTGCAAAAGTCGATTGAGAACAACTGATAGAATCACCTTCAAGGGGATTATAACTTCGGGAATTTATGTACTATGCAATCGCATGGTCACGTGTTCTTCAACTGCTCTTTTGCTGCACAAATATATGATTCATAGTGGCCATGAAAACATTTATGATTTGGCTCTCAAAATCGCTCAAGCGGTTCACTCTTTGGGCTGCCGGTCATATAAGCAACAAAGATAATATTAAACACTTGATTGCTCGGTTAGCCATCTCTACAACTGTCTACACTATTTGGTACAAAGAAAGAACCGCATCTTCCACAGCAAAGTCAGGCCTGTGCATGAGTTTACGAAAGAGATCATGAGTCTAATTAGAGAGCGCTTGCTTTTTATCCTTGACTCTAAGAAGTGGAACCTGCCTGCTCATGTCCAAAATGCATGGAATCTGCAACCAGCCTAAGTTTTTACGTTGCCTACATGGCTTTAGCTTCCCTCAGACTCTGCATGGTGTGCATGGATTCATGATGAGGCTTGCTTGGTTGCCATCCACTCTTTAGTGGACAACTGATGTGGACTCCACTTCTCGGATGAGACTTAAAGCTTGTTTCTAGTGACTTACTTTTCGGCCAGGTTTCAGCCTTTTCACTTCTTATTTCCTGGCTCTTCGGCCTTCAAGCATTTCGTGGTTTTTGTCGGCCTTATGGTTCTTTAGTGGGCTCCACTATTTTAGCTGCAAATCGTTTATAGGCTTATTGTGTCTCTAGATTTTGTAATACTTGGGGAATGTCCTCATAAAAATGTATTCTTTTCATTCTTTTGGAATATACTTACAATTTCCAAAAAATAAATGTTACAAGTATTCAGAAGTAGACTCTATCTAGTTTAGGATTTGAAAAATAAATTAGCTATTTGAAATTCAAATGAAGGTAATCGAATTTATCATTTCTATTTTTTTTTTAAAATAGTTAGATTATATCTATTTTATATTTATCAGTATAAATATGTAAGTTCAATGTTGTATTTCATTGTGGAAAAAGATATCAGTAAAAGAGTCATGTAATTCATTTTCATATTTTCCTTTTGGTATCAATGTAGGAAGTAAATCTCACACTTGACACCTAATCACGCTTCCGCATACATATAAACATCATATTAGATTACCTCTTCGCAACTTTCCTGATCATCAACACCACCACATCTCTATCCATTATAAATTTCAAAAAAAAAAATAAAAATTAGAAAACAAAAAACGTAAAATAGCAAAGCTTAGCCGCCCCATCACCACCATTGCAGGCCACCATCTCTCAACTCAATCAGCCAATATATTAGCAAATTAACTCACCATTCATCCCTAACCAAAATCCCTTCATCGATTCCTGCAAGTTCTTCCATCAGACTCAGCCACAAAACCTCCCAATACCCACCCACACGACCCACCCTTGAACCAATATTGCTAGCAAAGGCAACATCACCACTAGAGACGGTGAGTTTTGCATTCATTCCTGTAAATCAATCTTACTTTGAGCCCAGTACTTCAACTCAGAGAAAAAAACAGGATTGCAGAAACAGATAAAAAATCATACAAATCAACCACGCCAAAAACACAAGATTTTACCGTGGTTCGCCTGAAAGATTCAGACTACATCCCCTTGAACTCCAGGAACTTGGAGCCCACTGCACTATTATTAACAAGATCTTACAGGACTTCCTTCACTTTCTTTTACACTACAGCTTTCCCCGAAAACAAAGCACAAGACAAGAAAACCACCTTACTTCGTGAGAAAACACAGTCACCTCACGCCGATAATCCTATCAAAGGAAGAATCAAGACACCCAAACTGGTTTACAAGCAAGACGCCACAACTTGATTCTAATTGTTTTTGTTTCTATGAAAAACAGAGGGGGAAGCCTAATTGCAGCCGAGAAAAAGACAAATGAATATTGGGTCTCTTTTTTCTATACCTTTATCAACCCTACGCACACTATAAATGAAGAGCAAGAAAAAGAGCAACGGTTGAGATGCATCCCTGAGTCGTCATCCAACGGTCTAGCCTTTTTTTTTCTTAACAGCAGCCGACATGTCATACTGAAAATAGCAATAGAAATGACAAGTCAGACCAAGTAAACGGCTTCACACTTATAATAATTCCACAATTGAGATTTCGTATGATGATGACACTGACAATCCTACAAAACAAAGATAAGCATAACGTAAAATAACTACCCACAAGTGTGATGGATGACATTGATACTCCGACATTCAAACCAGCAGTGGTGATGAGCAAAAAGAGGTCGATCGAGGCAAGCATGTTACTTCAATCTTCATAGTTTGTTACCGTGAGGGCGGTGGACTAGAATGTTTAGGGTGCTGTGTGCTTGAGAACTCAAGTATGAGAGCCAAAATTTTGATCTTTTTCAATCTCTTGGACTTCATCAATATTATAGGCTTTGGATGTAGCCTTATTCTTGGATTAAGACTCCTAAGAGGAGTTGGATTTCAATCCTATTAGAAGATAGTAGTTGAATTGAGATTGATTAAAGAATGCTTTGGTTTTTGGGATTAGATGTAATCTCAATTATATTTGGACTTGATTACTGTGTTTTTAAGTAGTTTATCTCGATTCAAATACTTATTTCCTTTCTTAAAAGAAATTCATCGTATGTAAACTAGCAGATAATATCTACTAGAACATTATATAACACGAGATAATGTTGACTAGGACATTAAAAAATACGAGTCAATATCGGCTGAGACATTGAATAATATGGCTAGGGTCTATGGAAACCCTTTAAGTCATGTGGCTCTTTCAACCCTGTAGGCTTGGTTTCATATGGGTTTGTGGGTATATACACTGAGTCATGCGCGTAGAATTAGGATTGCAGATAGCCTATTATTTATAATCATATGATGAGTAATCTAATTCCAATAGCTGTCGACTAGAGTATTTCCAGACAACTGGAATTAAATTATGCCTAGGAGTATACCTAAATTATAGCTAGAGAAAGCCTTGTTGTTGAAAACTTAGTGTTGAGCTATGAAATTTTGTGTAATATCGACTAGACTCTTCCCAATAGACTAGAATCGGGTTGAGCCTAGAAGTAGGCCCAAATTATAGGCTGAAGAAAGCCTGGCCATTAATGGCCTTGCATTTGATCATATATTATTTGGGTATTTTAATCCAGTAGACTAGATGTCAATTAAAATTGGTATCTTAATTGGAATTGGTACGTCGACTAGAATTGGTGTCTATTGAAATTGATGTCGACTGGACTCCATGTTGATTGGGCTTAGGTAGAGCCCAATATGTCATTTGGGTCAGATAAAGGCCATGAGACCTGACTTCAAGCGATTTTATCGCTTGGGCATGTTGGGTATCAATATATGTCATTTGGGTCATTAGGTCAAATTTGGCACGTACAATTTGTCCATTCTTTAAGTCAATGAGCCTTTGGATTGGAGAGTATTCGATATTCAATGTGCATTTCGTTTGGAATCTCCATGTCTATTGGATGTTGTTTTGTGGTTTGAGACCTCCATATTGCTTGAAACTTTGGTGTCATTTGGACTACCTATGTCGCTTAGGATATTGATGTCGCTTAGACTACTTATGTCGCTTGGGATGTTGAGGTCGCTCGGGGTTTGTGTAGGCTGGACCAGATAAAGATTCATGGACGTCTGCTCGGACAAATGAAAATCTTTCCATGTCGACTGAATTAGTTAAAGCTATATTAAGTTGACTAAGAAACTTTAGTAGCTTCATGAGTTAATTGGACTATATGAAGAGCAATATATGTCTAGTGGGATAAATTGGGGTCTTAGCATATTGGTTGATCATCGAAGGTCAAATTATTTCCAAACAACCAACAGTTGGTTGCTCCCAAGGTCGAAGTGTCCCCAAGCGACAATGGGTTAGCTCTTAATTTTTATCTTATGGACGTAATGTTGGGATATATGCCCTACAACTTCATGTAATATAAACGGTATTATATTTTATGAAATAAAATGATGCATTATTCATTTATCAAAGTGTTTGTTCAATATCATATATTATAAATTATCTTGTTTACCCTAGATTACTCATGTGCCTTCAGACTTAATGTATATGTGTCATACACAAGAGGATTTAAGTATGAAGTTAGTAATATAAAATAGTCTATAGCAAACAAAGCGAATACTTTATTTGTGGTTTATCTATAGCTACAGTCTATTCTATAATTGTATGGTGACCTTGATTCGGGATTGTCCATGTGGAGACATAAGAATAGAGGCACCTTGTATGATATGATCATACAGGACTTGATCCAGATAGACATGGGTTTATTATAATATTCGTTAATAAAGAAATTCATTTTCATCTACTAGATGGTTATATATAGATTGATCTTAATCCTGAGTGTATTACGAACTCATGCATGGTAGGTTATGTTTTTTGATTTACAAAGGTGAGGTTGATATAGCAATCCCGACCAATAACTACATACTTTTGGGACATAGTTTGGTATGTAGCAGTGGACATTTTACATAGATATGGAGTTCACTTCTTCTTGCGTGAAGTAGGGGAGTATCTTCCTTAAGGGCTGATTCGGTACTTGAATGGTTAAAACGCTGAAGTCTTTCTATTACGAATAAAAAGATTAACATTCATAATGGTTATGAATAAATCGTTCATTAGAGAATCAATGGTACTTAAGGTAAAAAAAAAATTAGAGGGGTATAAGAGAAATTATGACCTGGCTCTAATTACGAGATACTTGTGAAGGGTCAACCCTTATATAATGACTATATTGATGGACACCGATGTGATTCGACTTAATTTATCTAGCTGCGACAACGAAAGTGCAGCTTCGGATTTTTTAGAGGAATAATCCAGAGTTAATAATTTAGAATATTTAATTAAGAGGTTAATTAATATTCTAGGAATATTGGAGCTTAGAATCGTAAGTCCATTTGGCTCAGTGCTAGCTCGATGTACTGCAACAGATTAATATAATTCGATAGTCCAATTATATACTCACATATGAAAATATTATTAATATGGTTAATAATATATTTGTCACAACTTGAAACTATATGTTAAAATTTAACATATGATTTTAATAATTATATGATAATATTAAATACATGTGATTAAATTATATATGATATAATCAATTAAAGATTAAATCTGTAATTTCTAAATTTAGGTTTTGGAAACCTTTGGATTAAATTTGAAGTTACGCATTTTAAAAGGTTGGTAACCTTTTTATTTTGTAACATCTTTTCCATTATGGAAAATTAAAGATTGATGTTAATTTTTTTTTTCAAAAACATATGATGTATGGTCGAAAATTGCATTGTTGGAAGTGGAATTTGATTTATTTTGGAAACAATAACCCTAGGTATAAAAATGATTTTCTTTTTCTTTTTTGCTAACCTAACTCATTTTACAACCCTAGCCACCTCTCTTGTTCTTGAAACTCTCTCAAGTGTTGATAAAAGCAAAAGAATAACAAAAAGAAAAAGCCAATAGAAAACCTTGTGTGACTTTATTCTCTAAAGTGTTTAAGGATTAGTTTTGTGAGTCTAGCACACAGTAGTTTTCGTTGATTGCGAGGCATAACAAGAAAGTTTTTTTCGCATCGAACCAAAATTCATCTTTATCTTTTTTCTTTGACCTTTGGCAGTGGGCATTCTATTTGCTCACTGGTGCACATAGTCTCAGTGATTCGGGGCTCTTGTTTATTTTGGTTTTAATCCAGAAATTTTAGGGATCATTTAGGGTTGTTTTGAGACTGTATTGGGGCTATTTTAATTGAAAAATCAGATCTAAAATACAGCAGTAGTTCATGTAAATAAGGGCTGATTTTGGCAGTGAGCTTGTAACACCCCGCCAGAGTCAGGATGTTACCGGCAGGAGACAGGATTGACCCATCTCCATAAGCCTCTGAATCAACTGAAAAATTCGGCATGATGTATCCTAAAAACTGGATAACCTGGATCGCAGTCCAGCATCAAGGGCAATCCAAGAAAACATCAAAACAATAAAAGGACCTCAGGTCCAAATAAAACTCATCAAAACCACAACCTAAGGGCTCTGTGCCCACAACATCACATGCAATCAAGACTTTAAATTATTAATACAAACCACGTGCTCAGTACGATAAAATAAAACAATAAATCAAATATCCTAATCCTGTAAAATATTTCCCAAAACACTTGCGAGGGTGACTGCCGCTTGGGTAATCCACGTCTCGAGAATGACTTCCAAAACCGATATGATTGACCAATCCACAAGTCATCCTGCAAAACTGGCAACTGGTTTGGTGTGAGTTAAGTAACCCTGCTAGTAACACAACAAAAAAGTCAAACATATCAGCCGTTTATCAGATTTACTAAGTTACTTTAAATTCGAATTTATCAATTTGTTATTATTCCTTATTCTTAACTCTTATCAAAGTTTCACATTTTCATATTAACATATATGCTAATCTAATAGCTAACGCCTAAAGTATACAAAGCAAGTCGTATATATCTATACTTTTATCACAATAGTCTAACTTTGAAATATCATCAAATCGCTATGTTAAATAAACTTTTCTCAATACCAAATCAAGCCTTTCTTAACTTCCTTTAATTACAACATTACTACAATGACTTAACAATCGAGATTCATATACATTTACGCATACCTTCTCACACCTCTCTTATATACATGCCAAAAATGATTCTAAAGTTCTTATACATATACCTGCATATCAATACAGCTTAATAAACGCACTTTATAACATATAGCACACATTAGTTTCCAAATTCATTAATTAATTTCACATAAGCATTCGTTATCCATATAATCAACGAGCTCCATCAAACACGTACATACACACAGTCATCATACAACTAATCATGATGCAAACTTAACAACCAATACATCACAAGGCATACAATCAAGCAATACATACATATCATGGCACACCAAGTTTGTCACACGACTTTTCATACATAAGCACATTCATAACAAACATTCCAAAACACGATTCATATATAAGCACATTCATAACAAGCATTCCAAAACACGACTCAAACACTCACGTACAAACATATGTTTCAAACATATGAATACACCTCTTGTTACCAAATTCAAATGTCATACCTTTAATAATTCTCATAGCTTTTCCTTTATCGATCAAACATATTCATTCAGGATCTCTATCTAGGAACATCTGATATAACATCTTTATCAACTGAACATATATAGTTACTTCCTTACAATTATTATTCTTTAAGCTTTAGTCTCATTCCCTAGGGTGTAGTTTCTACATCCCCCAAACCCAAGTTTCGCTAAATTATATTCATAAATATTACCTTATTCGTATGCTCTGTCTATATATATATAAATACTGGTCTTTACCTACATAAGCATCTCTTTATTTCTATATGTTCATACACCTGTTTATTTCTACTACATTTATCTTTATATATGTGTGTAAACATAGGTTTCATGCTTATAACTATATACAACTTTATTTTATTATTATCCTCAGAAAACGATAAATTTTCTAAAGTACTCGAGGCATGAGTTACTTACCTGGCTTCGCGAGTGCCGAAGATCCTAGTCAAGTCTGTCAAAATAAATGACGAAAAGCCGTCAGACACACGACTTACGAAGTTCTTGACCAAACTACTATAAAATTCAGAATCTCTTCAAAAAGATCAAATCATCTCCGATTTCAATGCATTCAGTTTCAGTAATCTTAGAACATTACAACAATCTATTCCAAGCCACTAGTTCACTTAAATTCCCGATTTTACGCGTTCTTAGAAAATCTTCCGAAAAAGTTTCCGCAAATGCTACGGAAAGGTCTCGAACCCTCCGAACTATCCCGGATTTATCCAAACATGTTCGTAATATCAAAAATAACTCATACTATAATCAAAACCAAAATACATCTTTATACGAAAAAAACTCACTTTTCCCAAAACTTACATATTCTATCGGATTGAGCAAATCTAATCCGTTCCTCCCCGGATTCTACTACATTTATCGATTTAACATATTAAAACATATCCAATTCATATCATGGCAATTCGCTAAACTACGAAATTACTAGAAGCATCCGAACATAAATCGATACACTTTAAAATATGAAATTCTAAACGGAGAGTCGTACCAAAATTCCGAGGCCATATTCGGACTCCCGTCGGTCATACGAACGCATTGGTGCGATCGGAATTCCGATCGGAGTTACTGTTCATCACGGGTTACTATTCATCCGAATCTTCTTTCCTCGTTTCGCGTGAACCGAGCATGGATCGGGAAAACCGTCACTACCATCTCGTAGCACTAGTCGAGGGCTTCGATTTGGCGGGTGGCACGTGCCATGGTTCGAAGCGACGAGCCGGGATCGAATGACCCAAACTCGCGTCCTTTCTCCCCATTTTCTCACCATTGCCGGCGTCCAACGGCCAATCGCCGGCCACCAACAGACCTCCCTTCACCGGACGATCTTCTTGCCATCGGTGCGCCGGCCAGACGCCGGTCGGATTGCCGCCGGCGGCCCCTCTCTCTCTCGCGCCTGTTCGTCATTTCTTCCCTTTTTTTTCCTTCTCTTTCGTAATTGCTTCTAAAATAATAATAATAATAATAAATAAATGATAAAAAATATCTAATATTCTAAAATGACTAAAATGGCCCCACTATGAAGGGTAGTTTCGGAAATCTTCACTTTCGAAGCCCTTCTGGCATGATTCTTGAAAAGTGTTCAACATGAAAGTTGTCCGTCTCGGAAAAACGAGTCCGTTGGTTCAAGAATCAGCTCGATCGGAGTTCGTTTGCATTTTATGGCCGAAACAAGAATCGTTTACTCGTAGAACGATGAAAACGGAAATCGAGTAACCGGCTCTCGAAACCACGCGTTTTCCAACGCAACGAAACTTCACTTAAAAAAATATTCCCACCTATTCTCCAACACAAAAACCATGATTTTCAATTACCATCACGGTCTAAATCCTTAACTTTAATTCGAAAACTTTCTCGCACTGATTCGAAAAAACCCAGGATATTACAGAGCTGAGCACGTTTTCGAGTCCAAAACAGTTCAGATCTAATCCGTAAGTCCAAGACTATTCGGGGCTATTTCGGAACTGAAATTTTGTCCAGAATAGAAGCAAAATTTCAATGTTGGTGTTGGTAACTTTTGGCCGTAAGGAGAGAAAGGCAGAATGTTTTTTTAGTCTATCTTGGATTCCTAACGTGTTTTCGCTGCGCTAGGAAAATGGTTCCTATAAGAGATTAAAAAGCATTTTTAACGCTTTTATTTTTTTTTATTTAAAGTTATTATTTTTATTTTATATATAAGTTATAAATAATTATATACATGTTTAGATGAGTAGGTACAAAACAGTATTCATGAGATGAAAGTTTTGTTATTTTATGTGATGAATGAATTTTATATTGGTCGTAAATTTTTCCGGCTCTTATTTTTATATTGGTTTTGATTTTGGGATGTAAAACCATAAGGTCATTGTTTACATATGTTGTAATTTAATTTGCCTATGTAAAAATTCAATTGTTGTAATTTGGAGGACTGAAGTCACAAAAGGAGCCAACACCACCTTGGAGCGAGATTTGAAGACCAAAGGATGCATTGATAATTTTATATACTAATTAGATTACTATAGGAAAAATAAGAGTCCTGTCAATGCAAAATAAATTTTTTTTTTGTATGTATGTTTAATTCAAAATATTTGAATAACATGTCATATAGCTTAGGGTGTCTACTTTTACATTTTCACATGTCATAACATGCTTTGGATGCATATAAATTCTAGGCATGAAATATGATTTATGTGATTAAATGGTTAAATTAGAATATGGTATGCATGGAAAACGATTAATTGGATTAATTGGTTTTATAGTTTAAAATTTTAAATTCTAATATAATGGGTTTAATTAGTGCATCATGAATTCCATTATTATATAGGATGGAAATCCGAACAAAAATTTCATAGCCGATTTCAAATGGACGCTAATGTGTTCTGCATTTAGGATACAACTCCATGTACCATTGGATTTTATAACACACTAAGATTATTAAATGGTTTGATTAAATTTTGACCACTTTAGAATTTTGAAATTTTGAACTTGTTAGTGTTATAGTATTTTAAGAGTTAAAATAAGATAGATCACTAATACTACTCCAATTAAATTAGTTTAATCGAGTAAAATAATTAATAGAGACTAATGGATATTAGTGAGTTAAATTTTAAGAGTTAAAATTGGTAAGATCACTGATAGTGTGCTAATGTAAATAAGAGTTATGATTTAGCCGCCATAAATTTATTTACACTAGTAAATTAAATTATTAGATATTTTTAAAATAGAAATATTTATTTTAAAATAGTGAGTGGGAGAGGAATATATGATAGTATATCATGCGATCTCCGTTGTTAGTCCAAAAATATAAGATTCAAAAGGCATTTCAAGACGTCTTTGTTTTTGTCCCCCCTACGGTCAATGTCCTTTTTTGGGTCAATATCAAGTTAGAATTTTGAGAGGATAGGGACTCTAGATGTATCTGGTGAACTGACCTACCATACGGAGACACTTCACTAGTTAAGTCCAAGGATTCCGAAACTACGGGTCACACTCACAAAGGAATGATTAAATGTTAATCAAAATTCATTGATCAAATCAAACAGTGGTTGGTTAATATAGGAAAAAGAGTTATTCCCGTATATATTAATCAATTGAGATTCTCTTGATCTATCATGTAAATACTTGACCTACCATACGGTGTACTTATTTTTGGGATGATAGTTTTTCGTGGCATAGTAATTCTCTTAGGTTTCTAATTCGTTATTCATGGTTCATGCATCATGTTTAATTTTATGCCAAAATTATTTGATGATATTAATATGCGATGAATGAATATTAAAGGTATGTTTATTTTATTTTTCAGCCATGGTTTCTCCAATTAATATGCGGAGAAAACTATGTTAAATAGAAAAGTAACATGAATGCTATCATGGTCTGTGAAAACCTAAACTTTGTCCCGACGGAGGAGTATCCTACTGAGCTAGCCCGAAATACTGGCCATGTTGTGTGCGACACCTATCAAAAATGGGTCGTGGCTAATGAGAAGGCACACTTCCACTTGCTAGTAGGGATGTCCGAGGTTCTTGTTGCAAAACATAAGCATATGGCTACAACATCTCAGATGATGGAGTTATTGCAGGGCATGTTCCGTCAACCTCCAAGGCATCAACGTCATTAGGCCATAGTATCTGAGATGACTGTTAGAATGAAGGATGAGACATCAGTCCGAGAACACGTCTTAAGGATGATGACATATCTCAATATAGTCGAAGCCCATGGCATTCATATTGAGGAGCGGATCATCCAGGTGTCCATGATTATAGAAACTCTTCTAAAGATTTTCCTACAGTTTAAAAGTAACTATGTTATGAACAAGTTGGCTTTTACTTTAACCCCGCTGTTAAATGTGCTCACCAATTACGCGTCATGTTTGTGGATCTTCTAAGCCCAGTGCTGAGGAAAATGTTACTAAGTTTTCTAAATTTACAAATATGAAGAAGAAATGAACTAGGAAGGCTAAAGCAAAGCCTATGAAGAAGAATAACAAGAAAGACTCTAAGGATGCCAAGACCAGGGGAAAGTATTCCCACTACAACAAGGACGAATAGTGGAAAAGGAACTGTCCTAAATACTTTGCCAAGCCGAAAGAAAAAAAGATTACAAGTAAATACGATTTACTTGTTATCAAATATCTATTAGTTGAGGATGATAATCCACATTGATTGTTGATTCTGGAGCCACTAATCATGTTTGTTCTTCTTTGTAGCTACTTGACTCATGGAGGGACCTTGCTGAAGGTGACTACACTATGAGGGTCGGGACAGGGGATTCCATTTCAGCAAGAGCAGTAGGAGTTTCCAGTTTAAATTTTACTAATAATAGTTATTTAAATTTAATAATGTTTTATTCATTCCTGGTTTTCGTAGGAAATTGATTTATGTGTCCAAACTTTTGGATGATGGTTTTTCAATTTATTTTAATAGTAATCTGGTTTTTATTGGTAGAAATAGATTAACCATATGCACAGGAAACTCAGAAAACAACTTGTATGTGTTAAGACCGTAACACATTGGTCACTTCTCAATACTGAAATGTTTAAGGTTGAGAAAGCTAAAACAAAATAGTAAAAGATTTCTCAAGGTGACACATATCCATGGAATCTTAGACTTGGTCCTATCAGCCTTGACCGGATAGATAAGATGATAAAGAACAGAGCTTTAAACTAGTTAAAGATCAAAATTTTACCACTCTGTGAATCCTGTTTAGAAGGGAAAATGACCGAGAGACCTTTTACTGGAAAAGGTATAAGAGCCAGTCAACAACTTGAGCTAATATATTTTGACGTTTGTGGACCGATGAATGCAAAGGCACGAGGTGATTATAAATAATTCATCATATTTATTGACGATTATTCAAGATATGGGTATGTTTACCTAATACAACACAAGTTAGATACTTTTGAAAAGTTCAAACAGTATCGTGCTGAGGTTGAGAACCAGTTAGGTAAGACAATCAAAACTCTATGATCGGATCATGGAAGAGAATACATTGACAGATATTTCAAGAAATTCTTAGTTGAGCATGGGATAGTATCCCAGCTCACAGTACCTGGAACACCACAGAAAAATGGTGATGCATAGAGGAGAAATGAGACCCTTCTAGACATGATAAGATCTATGTTTAGTTATAACTCACTATCTAGTTTGTTATGGGGATATACATTACAAACTGCAATGTATATCTTTAATGTAGTTCCATCTAAGTATGTTCCTACGACTCCCTTAGAGTTGTGGAGTGGTCGTAAAACTAGTTTATGAAATTTCTGCATATGGGGGTGTCCAACACATGTGCTGAAGAATAAGACAACTAAGTTGGAGCTATGTTCACAGGTGTGTCTATTTGTAAGATATCCTAGGGACAGTAGGGGTGGATTCTTTTATAGCCCTAAAGATGACAAAGTGTTTCGATCGACAAACGCCATGTTTCTAAAGGAGAACTATATGAGAGAGTTCAAACCATGCAGTAAAGTGTTACTTGAGGAGTTACTTACTGGTTGACCAGTGTGCCATCGTCAATAAAAATTGATAAACACATAACATCTTCAACATCTGAGTGTTAGATGTAAGTTTTTCAGAATGATCTGCCACCTAGACGTAGTGGGAGGGTTGTGCGACAACCTGATTACTATCTAGGAGTTGGAGAGGCACAATTTGTCGCTTGGAATGATGAGGTAGATGATCCATTGACCTATCGTAGTGTAATGGATGATTCTGACAAAGAGGAATGGCTCAAAGCCTTGAACTTCGAGATGCAGTTTATGTACTCCAACTCAGTCTGGGAACTTGTGGACCAACCTGATGGGGTAAAACCCATAGGTTGTAAGTGAATCTATAAAAGAAAGAGGGGAGGAGATGGAAAGGTATAAAACTTCGAGGTTAGGCTAGTGGCTAAGGATTATACCCAGAAAGAGGGAGTTAAATATAAGGAAAATTTCTCGCTAGTAGTCATGCTCAAATCCATCCTTACTCTTTTGCCCACTACTATAAATTATGACTATAAGATTTGGAAAATGGACGTTACTATTGCATTCTTAAATGGCATTCTTGATGAGTGTATCTATATGGTAAAACTAGAGGGGTTCATAACCTAATGTCAAGAGCAAAAGGTTAACAGTCTACAAATGTCCATTTATGGACTCAAGTAAGCATCTCGATCTTGGAACATAATATTTGATACCATAATCAAGTCTTATGATTTTGAGCAGAATGTTGATAAGCCTTGTGTATACAAGCGGTCATTAACGGGAAAATAGTTTTTCTTATTTTATATGTCGATGATATTTTACTCATTGGGAATGATGTAAAGATTTTATCGGACGTGAAAACCTTGCTAGCTAACCAATTCCAAATGAAAGATTTGGGAAAGGCTAGTTATATTCTTGGGATCCAGATACTTCGGAATTGTAAGAAATGACTGTTAGCTATATCTCAGACATCCTACATCGACAAGATCCTCGTGTGATTTGGGATGCAGAATTCGAAGAAAGGCAATTTGCCCTATCGACATGGAATTCATTTGTCAAAGGAACAATCTCATAAGACATCTCAAGGAGTTAAGGAAATGAGACATATCACATATGCCTCAACTGATGATAGTCTCATGTATGCTATGTTAAGCACGAGTCTGGATATCTGTTTTATAATAGGAGTAGTTAGTAGGTTTCAATCTAACCTAGGATTAGATCATTGGCTGGCTGTGAAACACATTCTCAAGTATCTTAAAAGAATGATAGATTATATGCTTGTATATTTCGGCAAGGATTTGATCCTGATGGGATATACAGACTCTGGTTTTCAGACAATTATCGATTCTAAGAAATCAACATCTAGATCAGTTTTCACCCTATGTGGTGGGGCTATTGTATGGCAGAGTATAAAATAATCTTGCATTGCTGACTCCACCATGGAGGCTGAGTATGTAGCAGCTTGGGAAGCAGCTAAGAAAACGGTCTGGCTCTGTAAGTTCTTGGGAGATATGGTAGTCGTTCCAGATATAGATAAACCACTCACACTTTATTGCGATAATAGTAGTGCAGTGATAAATACAAAAGAACCAAGATGCCATAAGAAGGGAAAACATATAGAGAGGAAATATCATCTCATCAGGGAGATAGTGCAGAGATGAGACGTTTCTTTCACAAATATTACATACGCATAGAACTTGGTTGATCTATTTACAAATACCTTATCGGCTAAAGTGTTTGAAGGTCACCCAGATGGTTTAGGATTACGTGACATGTCCCATTTTCTCTGGTGCAAGTGGGAGATTGTTGGGATATATGCCCTAGAGCTTCATGTAATGTAAACGATATTTTATTTTATGAAATAAAATGATGCATTATTTATTTATCAAAATGTTTGTTTAATATCGCATATTGTAAATTATGTTGTTTATCCTAGATTACTCATTTTCCTTCAGACTTATTGTATGAGTTTCATACACAAGAGGATTTTAGTAATCTAAAATAGTCCATAGAGAGCAAACAAAGCGGGTACTTTATTTTTAGTTTATTTATAACTGCGGTACATTCTATAATTGTATGGTGACCTTATTTCGGGATCGTCTATTTGGAGACATGAGAATGGAGGCACCTTGTATGATGGTCATATATGGATTAATCTTGATCCTAAGTGTACTATGAATTCATGCATGGTAGGCTATGTCTTTTGATTTACAAAGGTGAGGTTGATGTAGCAATCTCGACCAATAGCTATATACTTTGTGGACATGGTTTGGTGTGTAGCTGTGGACGTTTTACATAGATATATAGTTCACTCATTCTTTCGAGAAGTAGAGGAGTATCTTCCTTAAGGGTTGATTCGGTACTTGAATGGTTAGAGCCCTCAAGTTTTTCTAGTACTAATAGAAATATTAACATTTATAATGGTTATGAATACATCATTCATTATAGAATCAATGGTACTTAAGGTAAAAATAATTAGAGGGGTATAACGGACATTATGACCGACTCTAATTACGAGAAACTCGTGAAGGATCAACCTCTATGTAATGACTATATCGATGGATACCGACGTGGTTCAGCTTAATTTATCTATATGCGACAATGAGAGTGCAGCTTCGAGTTTTTAGTGGAATAATACAGAGTTAATAATTCAGAATATTTAATTAAGAGGTTAATTAATATTTCGGAAATATTGGAATCGTAGGTCTATTTAGTCCCCGTGCTAGCTCGATACACTGTAACAGATTAAATATAATTGGATAGTCCAATTATATACCCACATATGAAAATATTATTAATATGATTAATAATATTTTTTTGTCACAATTTGAAAGTAAAGTTAAAATTTAATATATGGTTTTAATAATTATATGATAATTATTAAATTCATGTGATGAAATTATAAACGATATAACTAAGTAAAAGTTAAATTTATAATTTCCAAATTTGAGTTTTGGAAACCCTTAGATTAAATTGGAAGTTACATTTTTAAAAGGTGTTAATATTTTTATTTTGTAACATCTTTCCATTATGAAAAATTAAAGATTGATGTTACAAAATTTTTTAAAAACTAACATGTATGGTCGAAAATTTTATTAGGTATAAAAATGATTTTCTTTTTCTTTTTTGCTAACCTAACTCATTTTGAAACCCTAGCCACCTCTATTGTTTTTGAAACTCTCTCAAGTGTTGAGAAAAGAAAAAGAAGAACAAAAAGAAAAAGACAATAGAAAATCTTGTGTGACTTTAATCTCAAAAGTGTTTAGGGATTAGTTTTGTGAGTCTAGCCCACACTAGTTTCCTTTTTGGTTGCGGGATATAGCACAGAAGTTCTTTTGGCGTCGAACCAAAATTTATCTTCATCTTTTTTCTTTGACCATCGGTAGTGAGCATTGTTTTTGCTCACTGCCGCACATAGTCTCAGTGACTTGGGGCTCATTTTGTTTAGTTTTAATCCATATATTTTAAGGATCATTGTGGGGTATTTTGGGGCTGTGTTGGGGTTATGTTAGGGCTGTTTTTAATTGAAAAATCAGATCTGAAACACAAATAGGGGCAGATTTGGGCAGTGAGTTGAGCGCGTTTTCGGGTAAAAAATAGTCCAGATATGATCCATAATTCTGATACTATTCAAAAAGGAAGTAAAATTTCAGTGTTGGTATTGATAACTTTCGGTCTTAAGGAGAGAAGAGAAGAAAATATTTTCTAGTCATATCCGGATGTTTTACGTGTTTCCGTTTCACTAGAAAAGTGGTTCCTACACTTAATTGGGCTTTATTAGGTAGCCCTCAAGAAACTTGGGCCTTTTGCTAGTTGCCTACAATTGTAGGTATGATGACCACAACTACGATTTCTGGAGGGCTCTTGGTGGGAAACAAAGCATGGTTAGTAGGGCAGATTATAAGTAGGGGTTGAAAGCTCAGTTGCTTTCATTCCAAATTTCTCGCAAAGTTGACAAATTGTAATATCCAAAGTTTTTTGGAATAGTATAGAAGGATTTTCGAATTAAATTTAAGGATTTAGAACATGATGGTAATAAAAAATTAGAGTTTATGTGTTATAAAATAGATTGAAATGTTTTAAAATGAAGATTCGTGTTGTTGGAAAACGTGTGATTTCGAGCATTGATTACGTGATTTCTGATTTTATCCTTATACGTATAAATATTTCTTGTTTTAGCTATATAAATTACAAATGAACTCCGATTATACTGATACTTGAACCAACATACTCGGATTTCTGAGACGAACAACTTTCATGTTGAACACTTTTCAAAATTTACACCAGAAGGGCTTCAAAAATATGAATTTCCAAGAAAACCCTTGACATAGACCTAATTGTAATTTAACGGGGGTCAATACGTAAATTTTCAAAACCTTTCTATAAATATCCTAAAGTTTTAATAGTTGTAGAAAAAAAATCAAAAGTCCCGTAGGCCTCTCACCCTACCCCTCCCTGTGTTTTTGGATCATGCCTACGTCGGCGGTCAGCCGGCCGGCGCACCACCACATAAAGGTAAGTTGACAATCCCCCACCCTCAACTGTCGGCTGCAGGCTTGAAGTCACCTGATTTCAACGAAACCGAAGGGAAATACGTGTAAAGTTGGATTTCTCGATCCTGGCTCGTCACTTTATTTCATGGCCCGAGCCACCCGTAAAATCAAACCTCTCGGAAAGTACTACAAGGTTGCGATGTCGGTCTTTCAGTATGGAATTTGATTTCACGTGAATCGAGAGAAGATATTTTTGACAATTAGTTATCCATGATGAACAGTAACTCTGATCGAAATTTCATCGATTTCAGCACGTTCGTGGGATCATTTGGAGTCTGTATATGGCCTTGAAATCTAGGTAAGACCTCCTGGTAAAAAGCCGTTAATTCCAATAAAATGAATTGATTAAGTATTAATATTTTGAATATATGTATTTGGTATTATTCGAATGAAATTAGAACGAGTTTGATCGATCTAATAGAATATGTAAGTTTTCAGTAAAAGTGGGTTTTTGCGTATAAAGATGTGTTTTGGTTTTGATGATATGTATGTGTTATTTATGACATGTATGAGTTATTTATGATATTAAGAATATATTTGGATAAATCCGGGTAGGTTCGGAGGGTTTGGGACCCTTCCGTAGCGTTTGCGGAAATATTTTTGGAATATTTTTTAAAAATACATAAATCGAGAATTTAGGTGAACTAGTGGCTTAAAATAGTTTATAATGGTGTTTTAAGATTATTGAACTGAAAATATTGAAAACGGACTTGATTTGGTTGTTCCGGAAAGATCTGAATTTTTTCATAGTTTAGTCGAGAACATTGTAAGTCGTGATTCTGACGGCATTTCGGCATTTGTTTTGACAAATGTAACTAGGACTTGGAGTGTTCGCGAAGCCATGTAAGTAACCTATGCGATGTGTTCTCAATCATTCTTTTCGTGTTTTAAACGTGTTTATGTGTGTTCATATATCTATATATATATAATATATATTGTTTGTATATATGTGTGTGTGTGTGTGTGTGTGTGTGTATATATATATATATATATATCTCTGTGTGTGTGTATGTATGCATATATGTAAAGATAATTGACAGGTTTAGGGTAGTTAAATGATGGATTTGAGGAATAACTTCGAGATCGTGAACAGTTGAGTTAGTCAACCATCACAGGTATGACCTTTTTCATTTCTATGATATGAAGTGAAATGTTTGAGGACAATGCTATGATATGAAGTGAAAATTTTGATGTGTTTAATGGCTATATGTATATATTGATGCATGTAATTTCATGAACAAGTAATGGTTTGTATATGTATATGATGATAAGTTGTGAATAATTTTGTTATCGTTTCACTCATGCAAATATTTTCATAGAAGTTAGGATGGTTACATGAGATGAGGAATGGATATAGGCTAAGTTCTTTCTAAACGAATATGTTTATTTGGTAAGGATACTTTATTACAAGTTTCTAGATAGTAATTTTAAAAATGAATATGATTGACTGATAAATGAAGAGATCATCATGTGAGAGATATGAGATTTGATTTCGTAATAAAGTGTATATTCATGTGTTTGAAATATAAGTATGTATATGAATATTTGAATGTTGTTTGGATTTTTTGTTGTGTATGTGCTTGTTTATAAGAAATCATGTGATGAGTGTATGTTATATGGTGTGTGCACCTGTGTGTATGTTCGATTGGATGATTTACGATGTAGTAGTTAAGCTGGATAGGAATCCGTTCGGACGGAATTCATCTCATACCTCTTCAAAAATAGGTAATGAGTCTCGTACGAGCATTATATGTGTAATTTATTCGTATATACGTATTTTTGGATGATGTGATCTTTGATGTATTGATTGTTATGTGTGCTTCTTGGTTGGCTACGTGATGATTATAAATATGTTTGAGTATGTGTATGTGTATGTGTATGATGAAACTCGAGATGTGTATAGATTATGTATGCCTATGTGAGAGAAATGGTTGATTTGAAATCGATGTGAATATCAGAGGTTATAAAACGTGTTTGCTAAGTTGTATTGATATGTATGGATATGTGTAAGGATTCTAAAATTATATTTGCATGTATATAAAAGAAGTGTGCTACGGTATATGTGAATGTATACAAAACTCAAGTATTAAGCTACTGTAAGGTTATCATGGATTAAAGAAGGTTAAAAAAAAGATTGTTTTGATATTGAAGAAAGAGGTTTTGGTATTAAAGATAGTTTATAACTGAACAGAGAAAGTTTGTTAAATTTACTAATTTGATGATATTTCAAATATATTTAACTGTGATAAGTATTAATGCGTGACTTCTTGTTTAACATTGAAATGGTTTTAATGTTATGTGACGTATTTTGTGATTTCGAATCTATGTTTCGTGTGCTTTGAATGTCTAGCTACTATATTGACAATATGAAATTTGATATGGGTAAAGTACAAAGGATAATAGGAAGCTGATGATTCTAAGACTCGTAATAACTTGTAAATTCTGAAAACTTCTAAAGTAAATGATTTTATATTTTATTTGTAGTGCTAGCATGGTTTACTTACTGAGTTTTTATAACTCAAACCAAACCGGTTTGATAATTTTACAGGTTGGCTTCCAGATTGGTTAATCACGACAGCTTTGGAAGTCACGTTCGAGACGCGGATCACCCAAGTAGCAGTCACCCTCACAAGTGTCCAGGGATAAGCTTTAAAAAGTGTAGGATTTGAGATTAATATTTTATTTATTGTGCTGAGCACGTTGTTTGTAAATATTGAGTAAATATTTTTATTTCTTACGATTTTGTGGGTAGAGCCCTTGAGTGTTGAAAGATGATGCAGGTACAGAGCCATTAAGATATGATTTGATGTGTTTTTGTGTGGACCTGAGATTCTTTTTATATGTGATTTTTATTTCAGATTTCAATTTGATGTTGGAATGTGATCCAGGTTGTCCAGTTTTAGGATACATCATGTTGGATTTTCGTAAATTTAGAGTGTTATGGAGATGAGTCAATCATGTCTCCCACCGGTGGCATTCTGCCTTTGGCGAGGTTTTACACAAATGAGAGAGCTCTCAATATTTTTAAGGTATTCCATTGTCTCTTGCTTTTATTCTTCATTTATTCATAATGTTCTTGTATTGCCGGTAGCTTAGATCTTCAATTGTTTAGGAACATAAAAGAATTCTTATTTAGGGTTGGTTTGATCATTATGACTTAGAAAATTTTAGGGTTTAGCTGTTTGTAAGAATATTATCATTTGGCCTTATGTCGAGTGGGAGTTCCATGGGGTTTAGTGATAACCCCTACTAAAACTAAGTTTCGCAGGGCTGTGTATGGTGAGCCTCTGGTTACGGTTTCCTATTCTTCTTCTCGACTGAGGCTAATGTCGACGCTGAGATGTCTAGTGGATCCCTAGTTGGGCTTAGGATGTTAGTGGTATTTAGGCTGTATGATGGGCTTAGGACTGTGCTGGCTGGACTAGAGTCTAGTGGGACTCCGAGTACGAGTAAACCTACTAATATTCTTTCAAAGAACCTAGCTAGTTATCTGGATGGGCAGATTCAAATGGGAGATGATACTGGTGTATGGTTTCCCTGATTAGATTGAGGTTAGATTGTTGGCCTCGTATGAGATGATAGATTATAAGATCCTATAGCGGATAAGGTTCTTGAATGACCTTTTGAGGATGAATTTCACAATCCATTGCATTTGCAGGATTATAAGGTGTTAGATCATTATATAGTGGCTCATTCTCAGCTTATGCCCAACACTTGGAGGATACTGATGCGGTCGAGTGTATGGCTCATCAGTTAGGGTTAAATTTGGGTGTTAGAGACTTATTATACACATACTATCTGAAGGAGCACTTAATTAAGAAGAGGAGGTACCATTTATATCTTCGGCCTAACAGAGAGCATCTGGTGATGGGGCCTAATACAAATAACCTAGGCGATTGACATAAGTACTACTTTTTTATGACATGTGAGATGATGTTTGGGTCAGCTGGTATTAGTATCCCTAACCATTGGGAGACATCGAGTGAGTGGATTTCTTCTTTTCTTATTTACTTACTTATTTTTTTACTATGGCTTAATTTTTACTTTGCTGGATGTTCTCATCGTAACCAAACATTCGGTAGTACAATAAGCATCGTCTCAAATACAAGGAGAATTTTAGAAATGCCTGAACCTGGAAGGAATTGTAGGTTTGTACTAGAAGATGAGCGGCAGAGAGTTAGTCAATTATAGAGATACAACCATGATCGAGAAGGTATACCTTTGGCCATTAGAAAATATTTTTTTGCAATTTTGGTGGATCGTTGGTCATGTCAGGTTCAATTTTAAAGACTTCTATTATAAAAAGAGTAACACTCGAGGAGATTTTATGCACAATCGTGAAAATGTCAGATCAGTTCAGGATCCCAACTTATGAGGAGATGATGGGCAAGAGGAAGAGAAATAAGGCCAAAGGGAATATGGTGGTAGATTTATCTCAGCCATAAAAGTCCAAGGAAACAGCCTCTTTTGAGGCTGATGATGAAACCATAATGAACCAATGTGTTGGGATGACGCCTCCAACGAAGAAGCATAACTGTGGGATGACTTGAAGGAGGATATGGACAATGCGATCGTTAAGCTCCCACGTAGGACCACAATTTTTTATGATCCCTATAGACTTTAAAAGTTCACGGATGGTTTGCTGCTGGAGGGAGATAAAGAAAGGTTGGTCATTTTGGGCCTAGTGGAGGTTGCGAAGCGAGCTATGGCTCACAACTACAAGTGTTTGAAGGTCACCTAGATGGTCTAGAATTACGTGATATGTCCCATTTTCTCTAGTGTAAGTGAGAGATTATTGGGATGTATGCCCTAGAGATACATGTAATGTAAACAGCTTTATGTTAGAGTTTTGGGGCGGGCGCAGCGGAAGCTCGCGGTTCAGGTGAAATAGCATTTTTAAAACTTTCAAAATTACCGAATAAATTATTCAATATCCAATATGAATAATTCATTCATATTTCACTTAAAATATTTATTCAATATCAAATAGCGACATAAATAATTAAGGAACATCGCGAAACTCTTATGAAACTATTTTTCCGTAAAATGGCATAAAACACATTTTTTGACCGAACCGACTACCCAATGCACATGAGGGCTACCCTGGTCAGCCCCAACAGCATTAGGGTAGTTCATGGGCTACCCGAATAGTGATCAATTCATTGTTTGGGCAGCCGTCACCCGGTTGGCTCAAAAAGTCACATGGTAACCATGTTTTTCACCGTTTTCACATATTTCAACTCCGAAATAGTTTCTGGCAATTATTCCAATACCCAAAATACATCTAATACATTTATATGACATATTTTCCATCACCATAAACCCAGTTTTCCAGATCTGAACCAAAAACCAAAAATATCAATATTTCATGCTTTAAATATAATTTTCTCAATATTAATCATATCAATACTAACACCAACCAAAGCCACTACTGTAACATCCTGCCTAGGAGACAGGAGAACCCATCTCCATAAGCCTCTGATTCTAAGGAAATTTCAGCATGATGTATTCGTAACATCATGCAACCTGGTCTGTAGCCAGCATCCATATACATCAAGAACACAACAATCTCGGCCTCAGGCCGGAATCTCAACATCAATGCATTCATCAACAAGGCCTCAGGCCTGAACTCAATAAACAAAATGCAATACTTGGCCTTCGGCCAGAACTCAAAATAAAAAATATACGAATACATGACCATTACAAATGAATTTCAAATGCAATGACCATACAAAGGGCCGTGAGGACCCATAACTTGGCCCAGGACACGGGACTCTCTATTGACTGCAAATTGGGGCGATCTACTGTCTTCAAAGTCTTCACCGATCATCTGTTGGTTCTATATGACCGCTACTGACCTGCAAAACTGTAAACTGTTGGGATGTGAGTCATAATGACTCAGTAAGTAATCATGCTCTAACTACAACATAAACACACGAAAGCTTATATTTTCATTTCATTAAGTTCCTGAACCTATCTTTTACTATAATCATGCTATTATATATTAAATCTGAGCTAATTATCTCATTTATATCCTTCTATCAATATTCCACTAGTAAGACCATGTCATACTTCCATTACGTTACTCTGACATCTCAAATCCTTACTTAGTCGCCCTTGATAATCTAGAATCGGATATTAAATGTAATCATCTTTCAATTATTACATTGAAATATCATCAAATCGGATTAATAAGATATCCTTTCTATTTAACATCAAACAGACTAAAAACCAACCATACCAACCTATATGTGAAACCATGTATCCATACGCTATTATCTTACCGATTGTTCATTTTTATGTGAACATATAATGCACACAATATCAATCATATACATATAAATGCAACCATATTATCATGCTTCAATGTCAACTGTAAGTACCTCATAACATTTCTAAAATGTATGACTTATATATCTGTCATGGAAATTACGCTCTACTCAATATGCCATGCTTAATGAACGATTACCTTAAATTTGTTTATGGGGATCTTACATATGAATGTGCTAATATTATTATGCATAGTATCAACTATATGCATCTCAGATGAAAACACTAGAATACATGATCATATTCATGTCAGGTAAACTGTACAAGACTTTATCGTATTATGGTTTCTAGAAAATACTTTCCGAAAATTCTTTTCTTGAAAATTCTTTAAAAACTCTTTTCTGAAACTCATTTAAAATCTTCTTTTAAAAAACTTGTCTTTGAAAACATGCTCTAATACTTGGATCTCTGGAAGCTGTTTTCTAAAATCGAAATCTGTTACTCTGAGAACTGAAAACCGAAAACTGAAAACTTTCTCTGAACTCCGTATCTCTGAAAATTGTTTTCTGAAAATCTGATATTTCAAAACTGCTTTCTAAAAACTGGTATCTGAGTATCTGTAGAAAAACTGACGCATGGAGGCGTTACGTCTCGCTGTCCCCCCATACGCCCTAGAGTCAGATATGCAAACCCATGACATTGGGGCGTTACGTATCGCCGTCCCCCAAAGCATGCCATACCTGCCCTGAAACTAGTGGTTTTGGGGCGTTACATCTCGCCGTCCCCCAAGCCACAATCTGAAGCTGGGGGTGCGGATCTATGCTACAACCCAAGCTCAAACTGGGGTCTAGGGGCGTTACGTATCGCCATCCCCCTAGCCCGTCTGGAGGATCTGAGAGCGTCCCCTCAGTCCTCGACATGTGCACATGTCTCTGTCCGTCAATTCCAATAAGTGTGAATCTATATGAAATTTGTCAATTCCGAGCTGTACCTCAAGTTACATACTGGGGTGATTTTTTCCCTCATGCCCCGGAAATCAGAAAACTCATGCTTAACAAAATCTCAAAACTGGATGAAACATCTTTCTATAATACAGTCATTTCAAGCTTTCTAAAACATTCATTTAAAATACTTTGAATTCTGAAAAACATTCTTAACTTTGATAAACTGTTGAAAACCTCAGCATAATATATATATATATATATACTCAAGTTACATACTGGGGTGATTTTTTCCCTCATGCCCCGGAAATCAGAAAACTCATGCTTAACAAAATCTCAAAACTGGATGAAACATCTTTCTATAATACAGTCATTTCAAGCTTTCTAAAACATTCATTTAAAATACTTTGAATTCTGAAAAACATTCTTAACTTTGATAAACTGTTGAAAACCTCAGCATAATATATATATATATATATATATATATATATATATATATATATATATATATTTTGCCACTAGGAAAGCTGGTTTAGCTGTTTCTAGTACAAAGATTTCTTTGTTCCAGACTAAAGTCAGGTTCCTAGGACATTACATTTCCAAAGGAACAATTACCCCTATTGAAAGATCTTTAGCCTTTGCTGATAAATTCCCTGATAAAATCACGGATAAAACTCAATTACAAAGATTTCTAGGAAGCTTGAATTACGTCCTAGATTTTTGCCCTAATATAAATAGGATTGCAAAACCCCTACATGATAGGCTAAAGAAAGTTCCATGGGGTTTAAAGCTTCTGTACGATGCTTTGGGTATATAGTTCCCATTAGCCTTCAGTGAGGGGCATCGGTTTTTTTTTAGAAAAATCATTTTTCATTTCCTTCTTTCTTCCTCATCTCCAAAAACCACTCTCCTACTAAAAGTAGTTTTAATTTTGTTCTTCAAAAGAATGTAAGCATTTTGCCTTGTAATAATAATAATAAAAGCAGTTTATTTTAAAGTTTTATAGTTTTAAAGCATGCTTGCAGACTGATAATTATATCAGATCTGCCATTTAAGTTGTTACTACTCCTCTGAGGCATAGAGACCAGATCTCTCCCCTCAGTTGTAATTCTCTTCTCCCTCCTTCACTCAGAGCACCATTTCTGGGATCCAGATCTGGTATTGTGTTTGCAACCCCGGCCTTATTAAAATCTGTTAATTTTAAAATCTTGTTTGATCACTGTATGTTTACGATCCTTGTGTGTATGGTACAAATAGTACAATATGTTTCTGCTCATTGGAATGATTGTCAGAAAAATTATTCTACTATTAAAAAAGAAATTTTATCTATTGTTTTATGCATATCCAAATTCCAAAGTGATTTACTAAACCAAAAATTTCTGCTTAGAATTGATTGTAAAGCTGCAAAACATGTTTTAGAAAAAGATGTTCAAAACATTGCATCTAAACAGATTTTTGCACGATGGCAAGCTATTTTAAGTATTTTTGATTTTGAAATTGAGTTTATTAAAGGTGATAAAAATTCTGTTCCTGATTTTCTAACCAGAGAATTTCTCCAAAACAGATAATGCCACCCAAAAAGAAAGACACTGGCAAAGCCAAACTTAAAGAACCAGCCGTCCAAAACACCCTTGCCATCACAGGCGGATACAAAGAATCCCAAACTCCTCCATCCATTCCAAAGTTAGCCTCAGGCATACCTATAAAATCTTGGGTTGACACAATCCAAGAAGAAGAAGAATCATCTTCATCCAAAGCTGTTACATCCCAAGAACAGGTAAAAGATTGGATTGAATCCATTTCTAAATCCCCTGAGCTTTTACTTGCATTACAAAGTTTTTCAAAAACAAAAGAACCTTCTAAGGATATTCAAAAACCAATTATAAAAGAAACTCAATTTTCTCAAAAAGAAGTTGTTTTAAGTGGAAGTTCATCTTCCCAAATTATTTCACAAAAACCTTCTCAAAAGTCGGATTGGTGTCATAAAACTTATCAACAAAACATTTTATCTGTTGAAGATGGGTTTTATAATTCTGATCCATTTATTACTCTTTCAAAGTTTTTTCCAAAGGGTTGGTTTTTTCCAAAAACCTGACTTCATGTCAAATTTTGAAAATATGAAAGCAGAATGAAGTTTTTGGAGCAAATCTTTCTTATTAGGTATGGGATACCTAATCCATTTAAGGGCTTTATTCAAAGGCTTATAATTAATAACAAGTCTTGGTGTTCCTCTTTCTATTTCAGAATTTTTATTCACATAGAAAGCGGCACAAGACCAAGGAGACCTAGACTTAACAATCAAACCTTTAGATTCCAAGTCTTTGATTTCATTCCTACAAAGTCTTTCTAGATCTATATTCATTTGAATAGGTCTGGCTTTAGTAGGAATCTGTCTTTCATCAAAAGAAGATTCATAAGGGAGATCAATCATATGTTGCTTTCTATTCCAAAAAGCAGAGGGTAAGTCAGCACAGATTTCTTTCTCAATAAGAATTTTGAAATCATTAATTTTTTGTTTTACAAATTCATTTTGTAATTGCTTTTCAAGTCTTTCAATATTTAAATCTTTTTTTAAGAAGAGTAAGTCATTTTGTTTTTTCTTTATCAAAACATTGACTTGGTTCTGGTAAACAGAACAAGCTTTGACAATATTCAAATTTCTAGTTTTGGGTTTTTCAATAAAAGAAAATTTTAATCTTTTATTTTTTGCTTTGAAAGTTATACCATCATAATCAACAGTATAAGGGGTAATTAGGTTTATGAAGGGAGTTCCTAAAATAACAGCATGATTAATGTCATTAGTTAAAAGGAATGAAGTCTTAAATTTAAAATCATCATTTAAAATGGAAGCTTCACTTTGGAAGAAATTTCTAATTTTGAATTGTTGGCGGCAGAGAGCCTTTCATTTGTCTTTTCATGAAATCTGTTTGGAATAATTATTTCTTTTATGCAATTTAAATCAGCACCAGTGTCAAACAAGGCAACTGTTTCAATTTGAAAATCAGATGAAAGAGCCAAAGTAATCCAAATCAAATATTTTCTGGTTGTAATTTGTTTAAGAACACAAAGAAAATCATTTGGGATAGACTCAAAACAATCAATGTCTTGTTTTTCAGGCTCATTAGAATCTGGATCTTTTTCGAAGTTGTCAACGAGTTGACTTTTAAGAAGAAGCTGAATAGTTTCAGAATCAGTTTTTTGTTTTTTCTTTCAAATCTTTTATTTCAAACTTTATTTTTTAAACCATGGGATTTATCAAAACCCCAATCCTTTTATCAGAACATCCTTGAATTCACTGATTCAGTGAAGTTCAAGCACTTTTATCTCTCTGATGCTCATTCTGAGCCTGCCTATTCAACGGCAACCATTCTTAAAGTCCTTTCTCCAAAACAATGGGGAGAACCCCTTCATATCCCTAAAGTCTTTCCCGCAAATTTCCAAACTAGATTAAATCACTGCTTGTCCTTCTCTTATTGGGATTACCAACAAGCTTGGTTTAACACTTTCATTATCCAAAACCCAAAGAAAAGCCACTCATGGTTATTTTTCTTTAATTCAAAGATAACTATTGAAAGCCTTCCAAACTGGTTCCAACACTGGTGGAACTATTATGGGCCAAGCCCAGAAATTCTCACCCCAAATGCAAAAGCCTGTTTAAACCTTTTTAAAGCCCACTATGTTCCTTCTCCTTCCGAGAAAAGATTTCCCCCTTTTCTTTGTTTCTGTACAAATTTCTTTTTACCTTGGGTCTGGATGTGGAGTCTTCAATTTCACACTCAGGAAACCCATTTGATAATCCAAAGAACCTTTAAAGTTAAATGGTGGTCCAAATTCGATGAAGAGTCAAAGCTGACCCAACACATGGTCCAGCAATGGCTCTGTACTAAAGGCCATATTAAATCCAATATTAAATCCAATCCTTGTGTGTATGGTATCAGACTAGGTGTGGTTGGATATTTTACTGTTGAAAAGATTTCATGTGTTCTTTTCTGTAAGTTTTTTCTGTGTGTTTGCTGAATTTTTTACTGGTTGTAAGTCCCGCTGAAGGATAGAATTCCGTTTAGGGCTGTAAACCCATACCTGTAGGCAAACCCATAGGCACTGTTTATAGGAATAGTCCCCATGGAGTCTCTACTCTGTAGAACTTCATCCCTGTCTAGTTCTTCTACTGAACAGACCAGTGATTCTAAAAATATTGTGAACTCTGAAGACTTCATAATTCACGATTTTGATAAAGCTATTGATTGCTGGAAACTTCCAAAGATTTCTAAAGATGTTATTTACAAAACTAAAAAACTTGATTTTCTTAAAACAGATTATGTTATAAAGACTGAAGAACGTGATATTACTCTTACAAAACCTTTTGAGACGATTAAATTATTTTCTGAAAATGCTTTAAAACATTTGAGAGATAAGAAATTTAATTATGTACATGTTGGTTTAATCCAAGTTGGAATAAAACCTCTTACTAAAGAAGGCTTAGATACTTCCATCTTAGCCGTTCTAAGAGATGGCAGATTCATCTCTTTTGATGATTCTTTACTCAGCAGTATTGAGTCAAGCCTCTGTAAAGGACCTATTTCTTTTGACTGTTACCCAAACATTACAGTCTCCCTAAAAGACAAAAATATCCTCAAGAGCATGATTCTCCAAATCAAAACCCATAACTATCACATGTTTGATGGATCAATCCCTGTAGCCCTGATCTACAAAATCTCTTATAAAGCAATGCATTCTGCGTTTAATACGCAACATAAACTACATTCAAAGAAAGATGAAACTCTTCTCTTACAAACTGATCTTTCCAAATCAAACACTGTTATTCCTAGACCCATCCAATGGAAGGACATCAATCTTCCAGAAGAATGGATTCTTGATGGAGCCACTGAACCAGTGATTCCAACACAACTTGAGCCAAATACAGAGTTACAAAACGTGACTCAGTATTCTGATGGAAAAGTCAAATTGTCTTTTACTTTTTAAGTAAGATTCTGTGCTAGAATCACTATCGCTTTGACTGGAGGTATCAGAGTCAATTAACTCATCAACCTGTAAGGGCTCAGAGTTTCCTGTTAGGGAAAGTTCAGAGTCAGAATAAAACAACCTTCTTTACTCGTCTCTTCCTCAGAGATGATGCTAATAACATCACTTGGAAAGAAAAATTCCTTGCCGGTTTACCTACCCTTCTAGGTGAAAAAGTTAGGAATTCCATTAAATCCCTCTATGATAACCTTATCCCTTATGATAGACTTACCTATGGTGAATTAGTTAGTTTTATCAATAAGGAAGGCTTAAAGATTTGTCAAGATTTGAAGTTACAGAAACGCCTGAAATGGGAGCTTAGGAAGTCTAAGCAAGAACTAGGTAGTTTTTGTAAACAATTCAATTATGACCCCTTTAAAGCCAGTACCTCTAAGGATTGTGAAGGAAACTGTTCTTCCAAGCCTTATAGAAAGAGATATCATTCTAAGAAGTTTAAAAAGTCTTTCCCTAACCCTAAAGAGAATTTTTATAAGAAGCCTTCAAGGCCTTATAAAAAGCCCAATAGGAAACCCCAAAATTCTAAGAATAAAGCCCTTTCACTACAAAGAAGCAACTTGTTATAAATGCGGAAAGAAAGGTCATACTGCAAAATATTGTAGAATGAACAAGAAGCTTCATGAGCTTGATCTCAGTGAAGAAATCCTTTCCAAAATAACAAATTTGCTTATTGATTCTTCTGACTCTGAACTTTCCCTAACAGGAAACTCTGAGCCCTTACAGGTTGATGAGTTAATTGACTCTGATACCTCCAGTCAAAGCGATAGTGATTCTAGCACAGAATCTTACTTAAAAAGTAAAAAACTTAATGTTTTGACTAAAGATCAAGAAACTTTTCTTGAAATTGTAAAGCATATTTCAAACCCTGATTTACAAAAAGAATATCTTGATAAACTCTTAAAGACTTTCGACAAAAGTGGATCAAGTGAATCTTCAAAAACTCCTGTTTTGAAACAAAATGCTTATGATCTTACTCAGATTTTAAGAAAAAGGAAAAACAAAAAGACACACCCAATGTTCAAGATCTCCAAAAAGAAATATATATATATATATATATATATATATATATATATATATATTACACACACACACACACACACACATATGCATCCTCATGTTTCTTTCTATACTAGCTATGTGTTGGTTTCTTAATAGGTCCAAGATCCATCAAATAAGCATGAAAAGGGCATGAATACATCAAAGAAGTAAGGTGGAAAACATACTCACAATGATTGGTTTGGATGCATCAAAGAACACAAGTCTTTTCTTCCTTGTTGAAGGTTCGGCCATGGCTTCCAAGAGAAGTGGGGTGCACGGTTTTGGCCCTCTTTGTGTCTCCAAGATTCGGCCATGGGAGACCTCCATTGAAGCTCCAAGCTTCAAGCTTCAAAAGGGATTCCATGCTCATGAAGACACTTCCTTATCACCTTTGTAATAACCCATTTGTGTGCTAGCACTTTGTCTTTCTTTTGCTTCTCACGGCCAAGCCATGATTTGGTGAAGAGGAAGAAGAAAACGGCTCCAAGCCGTGAGAGAAGAGGAGGGAAAATGAAAAAATCGTAAGGTGTGTTGGGAGAGAGAGAAAGAAAAGCTTTTCTATATATCATTTTTATTATATTTACCAAGTAAATAAAATAAAACATAAATACCACTTTTTACTTTTCAAAAAAAGCAAAAGTCAAAAAGCAAAAAGCAAAAGAGGCTCTTCAACTCACATCACTATTCACATCAAGTCACTTTAATAAAGTGACAACTTGTCATGTCACATCACTCAAAGTGATAAGTGATTTGACGAATGATGCGACTAGCGATTTGACGCTTGATGTGACTTGCGTGCCGCGCTTGTATTCGAAATGCGAATGCGCTCGCAATCACTCTTGGGCTCGGGTTCGCTAATTCCAAATTAATGAATTTTCCGTCGTGTCGGAATTAAATGATTACGCCTAACGAAATCACTATTCACATCGCTAACAAATTAATTCTAAATTAATTCGTTCGTCCGAATTAAAATCTAATTTTAATTCCGCGTCGAAATCCAATTTCGCATAATATATCGAATATATTATTTTATCGATTAATTCCAAATTAATCGTTCTCTCTCTTTAATTAATATTTTATCCCAGATAAAATATCTCCGTAATTAATCCTAGATTAATTTTCTCTCTCTTCTAATTAATCCCAGATTAATAAATTGCGAGTCATACATCATCGGTGAATCTTCGGGAAGCGACCAATGAGATCCCTGGATATGTTGACAGTAAATACGGTCGTCAGACTATCCGAACACGTAAGTATCTCGTACTACGTTTATACCGATTTACAAGACAAGGTTGGCTTCTAGCAAAGCGCCATGCCTACCCAATTCTCCAGAAATATCCTTATAGGAATATGTGATCTATATCAAGCGTAATATACCGAAGTATTGCATATTTCTGTCCAGTATCGGATGATCACGTGCTAGGCTTGGGGCTGGAATTATGTCTGCCCCGTACGAAGCACATATCGGATGTCTGGTAACTAGTCTCTATAATCGGATATACATGACCTACTCGTAATATCCCGATAGCTCGAGCATTGAAGAGAATGAGTTTCGTGTCCTACGTGACCATCATCTCCACTATGACTGGAGTGATACTTCCGTCTTGACATCACACCCAACACACTACGATTCTCAATATACTCAGCATTGGCGTACGCAGAACCGGTTAAAGCCCTGGACAACCTCAACCAAAGTATATTGATTGTCGCAAGTATTAGCGGTGCAAGTCTCAGGTCAAGACCAAATACACCTACCCTGATTTCGGACTTCCATAGACCCATAGTCATACTACCAATGGAATTCCGAGGGGATATATCCAGAGCGAAGCCGTTTCCCGTACCATCGGTGAAACACAACCTCCTATTACACTTGCATGAGTATCCTATACTCAAATATATGAGAACTATGCCGTTGTGTCCTCACAAACGCGCACAAGTGCAATACTAGTCTTTTACGTATTTATCGATGTCCAATCTCGATAATACTCTGACTAGGGATATTTAACGATTTATCCTTCATGGACTGATACTTTCTCATATCATTCTCCGTCCAGGAATAAATCATAGGGACCTCTCATCATTTATACATTTAGGTGATCTAATCACAAATGCTAAGAGTGCAATCTCCTCTGTCACATAGTTAATTTGTACAACAACACCGTGATCTGTACAAATAGTGACGCTATAGGTCATAATTGTCTAACAATCTCCCACTTGGCCTATAGCCAGTCACTCGAGTGTCTTACACCCGAACTATGTATGGTGGGCTCAAACTGCTGATTAAATGCTTTCGTCAGCAGATTTGTATGATTGTCATCTGATGTGATTTATTCGATCATCACATCGCTACGATGTATGATCCGAACGAATCAGATGAATGGTCGAAGTATATATCTGAATCTTTGATGAGACCATTAATTCTTTATCCTGTGCTGACGCCTAGCTCAGCTGCTAACAGAACTATATCTAATCTAATTAGATTTGTTATTGGCCCAGATGGCTTCTATTGCTGCCTCAACTGCTGCAATTAACCCGTATTTGTTGTTTATTCGGTAACAGTACCTTGCTTGGAAGATTTCCAACTCACTGTACCGTTTTTTCAAACTGTATAGTACCGTTTGCGACTTTTAGCCGTCTTTATCGGTTATAGGAAACTTGCTACAATGACCCCAGTCACTTCAAATTCTCATTCTTTAGAGACTAAGACAGCATCCTTAGTTCTCTAAGATACAGTCGGATGTTCTTAACATCAATCCAGTGACTTTCACTCGGATTGGCCTGTTTGTGAATTCATATGCTCAAAGCGTATGAGACACCAGGTCTCGTACATTTTTCAATGTACGGTTTCTCGGAGAGTATTCAAAAGCCAAGCTTTCGCCGATATTTATTTTATGGGAATATCATTTCCAAGAAATGACATATTATCATTATTTTATAGGACATCCACTGTCAGTGTGCTCCCACTAACCCTTTTATTTACACAAGAATCTTTTCTTTTTGAATTAAATCATAAATCATTATGATTACATCAAAACGATAATTCCAAGAACCTAATGCTTACTTCAATCCAATATATATCGAATAACAAGCATTATCCAAATGGATTTACCGTGGCAACAAGTAAGAGGTTGAATCGTAATCAACACAATGTTGATAACGATACCTTTCCGTTAAAAGCCTAGCTTTATACGTTGGTATGTTGCCATCCATGTACGTCTTCCTTGAAGACTTATATAGTACCAATAGGCACAATGCCTTTGGTACATCAACTAGTATCCAAACTGGTTGATGTACATGGAATCCATTTCGGATTATATGGCACTTTGCTATAATAAGGGAGTTGATACCTTGTATCACTTCCTCATACGTAGTCAGTTGGTATTTTCAATAAGATAGACATCTTTATAAGGTGTGACCAGAAACCCATACCCCAGGTTTTTTTTCTGACTCTGTCCGACCTACGTTGTTCTTGTGTATTCGAAGATCAATGGTATAGTTTCATCCTTGATGAACCATTTATGTTCCATTTCGATTCGGTGCCTTGAACAGTATTACTCCGATTTTCATCGAGTTATACTATCCTCCCACTTACCACTGCATATCGGTATTCCTCTCAGGAAAACCGCATGGTGAGCAACAATCTGATTGTTCTCTTATGAGGTGTATAAGTACAATACTTATGGTATCCCTAGGATAACCTACAATCGGCATTTATCCTATTTGGGTTTTAGTTTGGTATCATCCAAACATATGCATAGCATTCCCAAATATTCAGGAATGTGAAACCCGGTTTCTTTTCCTGTTCATATCTAATATGATATCTGTCAAACAGATTATTATGAAATCTTATTCAAAATAAGTTCTTGCAATGTTTAAAGCTTATCCGTTGAAGGAAATGGTAGCTCAGAGCGACTCGTGATTAACCTTATTATGTCTAATAAAATTCGGTTAATCCGTTCGGACACACCGTCAAACTGACGTGTTCCGTGAGGAGTCCTCATTGAAAGAATACTATACTCTTTCAAGTATACTAGAAACTTATTGCTTAAGTATTTTCCATTACAGTCTTACCGTGACAGTTTAATACTTTAGTTGATATGTTTGTTTATTTCGTGTCGAAACTGTGAAAATTTCCGATTTGTGTTTTAAAAGAAACACATAACCATAATGCGATGCCACATCCATACAGGTCACAGAATATTCATATCCACCTCTAGCCTAGCTAGACACGGGTCCACTTGCTTCACTATGAACTAGGGCTAACAGATCAGTGCTATTTACACTTTTACCAAGTAAATAGTGTTTTTAGGCACTTTGCCCAATAAAATAGATTCGTAGACTGTATTTGAATGAAATTTAATCAGTCCTAGTACCCACTCTTCGAAAGTGTGGATATACGAGTCTTGTTTGATTGTGTCCCAGACAACAATGCCACATTTAAGTTTCTTAATTGATCAAATCATTTTGAGCTATTTATTTGTCATGTTATATATTTGAGATATTATTTATATTCAAAATATAAATTCTGTTATTCACATCTAATGTGTTTATCTCAATATCATCTTTATGTAATAAAACACTTTAGTGTTCTAGAATATAAAGGTACACCCGCAGCGGGTTATACACTGATATAGAGATAATGAATCTAGTCAAACTAGTTACATTATAATAGTTCCTTAATTTAAGTACTAACCCGAAGGTAATTCCTAAATTCAGGTATCTATGGTTAAAACAGCGACTTTCGTCCCGTTTCCAATTTGCAGATAAATCTCAATTGATGTCATTATCCTGCTCATAGCAGATTCTAAACATCAATACATATATTTTATGTACCACACTAAGTATTTAAAATCCAATTTCAATACTAGTCGTGAACATAATTATGACAATAATATTTGAAGTCAGAGCCTTGCTTGTCTTCAATTCCTTTTTAGGATATGTCCTTTTATCTTCCTAGAAGATTATAATGATTTTGCCTTTGCCCGTTTTCAACATTCCAGTAGCCTTTGGCCAAGCCTCGGGTTTCTAGAATATCGAAGTAAGGTGCGCCTTGTGCTACTTGCCTAATTGCAAAGTTTGACTTTGTCTCCTTGAGAAGAGTCATTAATTCTCCAAGAATTATTTATTGTAATTAGTACTTCAAAGATCTAAAATAGATCCATGAAAATCCTTCAATTTCATTATCATGCTTTAAGGATCTAATCCTTAATTGTGATACAGAAATTAAGGAGTCTACTTGACAAGTATAATGGATTAAGCACTAAAGTTATCATTACATGAATATTCCAAATATCATGTTCCACTTATTTGCTTAACTTCGAGCTTTAGGCATAATACGTTATTTTATCAAATAAAGTAACTTATTATTTTCCAAGACCATCTTGAAATTTATTCCCAATTTGAAAAATCATAATCGTTCAAATACACTTTCACCCATGATTATGTTTTAAACACTAATATTTCAATTTATCTTGATTCTAATAGTCCAACTATTTAATAAACGATTTATGGTACTATGTATTATATTGATTATTATAGTCCAACTATACAATCAAATATAATTTAAATTAATTAACCTCAATTACATTGATTACTATAATCCAATTATAAAATCAAATGTAAATCGAAATTAATTAATTCAAATATATTGATTACTATAATCCAATTATATAACCAACTATAATACAGTCCAACTGTTATTAAAACAACAATTTAAATATTAGTCTAACTAACATTTAATTAACGACGAAATAATTTGTGATTGAGCTCGTATGGCAAGTAATTGAACGAATATTGCAAATTCAATTCTTGCCTCCCACTATTTTTTCGGCGAGCCTCTAACCCTCTGTCGAGTACTCGGGAAACCGTGTTTCCTAGTGGGCTAGGATCTCGTTAAATATCACACAATCTTGACTTTGGCCAACAAATTGTATGATAATTAACTAGGTAGATCTCTAAGATCAATTGGATCCAATCCAATTCCTAGATACGGTAGGAGGACGTCCAAGTCCGAAACATATAATCTTATATATGCCAATACATCTAATGTATTACCTAACCTTTTTCCTCTGAATCAACTAAGCCTTGGCTTTGGCACAACAAACTTAGTGATCCCAGTCAAGCGCAACCCATTGACCATGGAAAGCTTCGTAATCAATGTCGATGGACAAGAAGTGGTCTTGACTTTGGCCAACAAACCACAACTTGGACAAGACAATGATATGGAACAAAGCCTTCGTGATTCAAACACATCTTCGACATACAAAGGCCTTGACTTTGGCCAACAAACCAATGCCGTCTAGGATCTTGAGTGAGAATCACTCAATGGAAGGAAAAACGTTTAATATTGAACGAGGGTTTTTCGCGTGCAAATTGGCAACCAGTTTATTATCTTTGTTAAGATCTCATCATCATACAACCTTAAACATGCATTCTAAACACATAATAAAGCGTATATGAAATAAAATAATAATGATATGCGGATGGATATTTTACATTGATCCTAGATCAAATCTCTCATTTTCTCTCTCCAAAGCTATCATATGTATTTACTTCTACTCGTTACACTACACTTCTAAAGAAACCTCATTTACATTGAGGGGAATAGGTGAGAAGAGAATACAAAGAGTATAGGGTGATAAGGCTGGACTTGCAGGTCCAATTAATAAATCAAATTTATTACAATTTCCAAAATCATCCCACCCGACTAATATCCATCCGATATACATTATTCATGCATCGCAACCATGTATTCATACAAGCATGTTATCAATCAATCTAATCTAATTAACTAATTTGATAATTAGTGATCATCCAATGTTCAAACAACGATTTGATTTTTGCTCGAGTCAAACTCGTTTTGCGAATAAGTACTCAAAATATGAATTCTCGAATTAAATTAAACTACATAATTAAGTCCAATTTAATATGCATTTAATTCTAATTCTCTATTTAATTTCAAATTAAATATTACACTTTTATTAACGAACCTTTACGATTTAATTCCAAATTCAATCATTATGGGTCTCAAAGCCCGATTAACATCTAATATTTATTTAATTAAAGTCCAATGGGCTTTTAATTAATTTCTTTAAGGCGTGGACTTTTGGTCAACTCGGGTAAAACCGAATAACCAAAATCCAATCCGGGAGTTACCCCATAAGCCTTTAAATTAATTTTGGCCCATTTGGCCCAATTAAATAATTAAGGTCCATTAAGTCATAATTGGACTCTTTGGATGCGGTTTTGGGCCTAATTGGATCCAACCAATTTTTCCTAAATCCAACTTTGTACAACAAAGCCCAAAAGCCCAATTACAACCTATAAGGCCCAATTTCCAAAATAAGCCCAAATTAATTAACTTATAAAATTCCAAATTCCACAATTAATTAACCTAAGTGTAATACACAATTAATCACCCATTTAACATTCCTAAAACATCAATTAGCCTAATTAATCATGCACTTTAATAACAAATAGTGTTCAACACAATTTCATCAAAATCAAACCCATTTTCACATGCTTTTGTTCTCGGTAATTAGGGGTTTTTGCATTCCGATTCGGTTTCAATCCAATTGAATCCACAATCATCATTTCCCAAATCAATTCAACTCATCCAATGAATTAAAATCAAAAAACACAATGAATTTCAAATTTTCAAGAATTCGGCCAAGCCACTTTAAAAGGAAAAATTGTTCCAAATCAAAATTCAATCCAATTGAACTTCAAAATAACATTACCCACTTGTTTTAAGTCATCCAATGATCAAACAAACAAAATCACCAAGAAATTAGGGTTCTTTAATTTCGGCCATGCCCAAAATTTTGGGGAAAAATGGATCCAATCCAATTTCATGAAATTGAACATACACAACATCAATTCAACCTCATTCAAGCATACTTAATCAAACAATTCAACCAAATCATTCTTAAATCAAGTTTACCCAGTTTTAACCCTAACTTTTCATGCTTGATCAAAGCTCAAAGATACCATTGTTGGTTTCTTAATAGGTCCCAAGATCCATCAAATAAGCATGAAAATGGCATGAATACATCAAAGAAGTAAGACGGAAAATATACTCACATGATTGGTTTGGATGAATCAAAGAACACAAGTCTTTTCTTCCTTGTTGAAGGTTCGGCCATGGCTTCCAAGAGCAGTGGGGTGCACAGTTTTAGCCCTCTTTGTGTCTCCAAGATTCGGCCATGGGAGACCTCAATTGAAGCTCCAAGCTTCAAGCTTCAAAAGGGATTCCATGCTCATGAAGACACTTCCCTATCACCTTTGTTATAACCCATTTGTGTGCTAGCACTTTGTCTTCCTTTTGCTTCTCACGGCCAAGCCATGATTTGGTGAAGAGGAAGAAGAAAACGGCTCCAAGCCGTGAGAGAAGAGGAGGGAAAATGAAAAAATCGTGAGGTGTGTTGGGAGAGAGAGAAAGAAAAGCTTTTCTATATATCATTTTTATTATATTTACCAAGTAAATAAAATAAAAATGATATTTTTGCAATCCCTCTCGGGCTCGAGTTCGCTAATTCCAAATTAACGAATTTTCCGTCGCGTCGGAATTAAATGATTACGCCTAGCGAAATCACTATTCACATCGTTAACGAATTAATTCTAAATTAATTCATTCGCTCGGATTAAAATCTAATTTTAATTCCGCATCGAAATCCAATTTCGTATAATATATCGAATATATTATTTTATCAATTAATTCCAAATTAATCGTTCTCTCTCTTTAATTAATATTTTATCCCAGATAAAATATCTCCGTAATTAATCCCAGATTAATTTTCTCTCTCTTCTAATTAATCCCAGATTAATAAAGTGTGAGTCATACATCATCGGTGAATCTTCGGGAAGCGACCCATGAGATCCTCAGATATGTTGGCAGTAAATACGGTCGTCGGACTATCCGAACACGTAAGTACCTCGTACTACATTTATACCGATTTACAAGACAAGGTTGGCTTTTAGCAAAGCGCCATGCCTACCCAATTCTCTAGAAATATCCTTATAGGAATATATGATCTATATCAAGCGTAGTATACCGAAGTATTGCGTATTTCTGTCCAGTATCGGATGATTACGTGCTAGGCCTGGGGCTAGAATTGTGTCTGCCTCGTACGAAACATATATCAGATGTCTGGTAACTAGTCTCTATAATCGGATATACATGACCTAGTCATAATATCCCGATAGCTCGAGCATTTAAGAGAACGAGTTCCGTATCCTACGTAACCATCATCTCCACTATGACTGGAGTGATACTTCCGTCTTGACATCACACCCAACACACTATGATTCTCAATATACTCAGCATTAGCGTACAGATAACCGGTTAAAGCCGTGGATGACCTCAACCAAAGTATATTGATTGTCGCAAGTATTAGCGGTGCAAGTCTCAGGTCAAGACCAAATACACCTACCCTGATTTCGGACTTCCATAGACATATAGTCATACTACCAATGGAATTCCGAGGGGGTCTATCCAGAGCGAAGCTGTTTCCCGTACCATCGGTGAAACACAACCTCCTGTTACACTTGCATGAGTATCCTATACCGAAATATATGAGAACTATGCCGTTGTGTCCTCACAAACACGCACAAGTGCAATACTAGTCTTTTACGTATTTATCGATGTCCAATCTCGATAATACTCTGACTAGGGATATTTAACGATTTATCCTTCGTGGACTGATACTGTCTCATATCATTCTCCGTCCAGGAATAAATCATAGGGACCTCTCATCATTTATACATCTAGGTGATCTAATCACAAATGATAAGAGTGCAATCTCCTCTGTCACATAGTTAATTTGTACAACAACACCGTGATCTGTACAAATAGTGATGCTATGGGTCATAATTGTCCAACAATATGCTTTCTTGTAATGTCCTATATGTACATATATATGCTCTTACACTTTTACTAATCAAACATGAATCTAATATCATAATTTCTATAGTTACGCATACACATGTCATCAAAACTGTTCTAATACACAAGCATCACTTATATACAAACATCAAATTCTCAGTTCATAAACTCATTTACATATATAATATTCACATCTACTCTATGTTCATTTAACATTCATCAAAATACTGTTACACAAAACACATATTTACCATACACAAACTTACTTACATCCTCCGACAATATATATATATACTATTTATCTTATATACACACTTTAATACTTATGTTACTAAATACATACATATATATGTTCCTTCTTGTGTGAATTCTACACTTGCACTCATACATGCCTAAACACATCAACTCACATACTTACTAATTTATACTTATCCCTTTATACTATCGCTTCTATGCTATGTTGGACAATTATGACCCATAGCGTCACTATTTGTACAGATCATGGTGTTGTTGTACAAATTAACTATGTGACAAAGGAGACTGTACTCTTATCATTTGTGATTAGATCACCAAGATATATAAATGATGAGAGGTCCTTATGATTTGTTCCTTGATTGAGAATGATATGAGAGAGTATCAATCAATGAAGGATAAATCATTAAATATCCCTGGTCAGAGTATTATCGAGATTGGACATCGATAAATACGTAAAAGACTAGTATTGCACTTGTGCGCGTTGTGAGGGCACAGCGACATAGTTCTCATATATTTGGGTATAGGATACTCATGCAAGTGTAATAGAAGGTTGTGTTTCACCGATGGTACGGGAAACAGCTTCGCTCTGGATAGACCCCCTCAGAATTCCATTGGTAGTATGACTATGTGTCTATGGAAGTCCGAAATCAGGGTAGGTGCATTTAGTCTTAACCTGAGACTTGCACCGCTAATACTTGCGACAATTAATATACTTTGGTTGCGGTCGTCCAGGACTTTAACAGGTTCTGTGTACGCCAATGCTGGGCATATTTAGAATCGTAGTGTGTTGGGTGTGATGTCAAGACGGAAGTATCACTCTAGTCTTAGTGGAGATGATGGTCACGTAGGATACGGTATTAGTACTCTTAAATGCTGCAGCTATCGGGATAAAATGACTAGGTCAGGTTTATCCGATTATAGAGACTAGTTACCAGACATCCGACATGTGCTTCGTACGGGGCAGACACAATTCCAGCCTCAGGCCTAGCACATGATCATCCGATACTAGACATAAATACACAGTACCGTGTATACTACGTCTGATACAGATCCTTTATTCCTGTAAGGATATTTCCGGAGAATTGGGTAGGCATGGCGCTTTGCTAGAGGCCAACCTTATCTTGTAAATCTGTAAAACGTAGTATGAGGTACTCACGTGTTCGGATAGTCCGACGACCGTATTTACTACCAACATATCCGGGGATCTCATGGGTCACTTTCCAAAGATTCACCGATGACGTATGACTCGCACTTTAAATTAATCTGGGATTAATTAGAAGAGAGAGAAAATTAATTTGGGATTAATTTCGGACATATTTTATCTAGGATAAAATATCATTTAAAGAGAGATAACGATTAATTTGGAATTAATAGTTAAATTAATATATTTGATATATTAAACGAAATTGGATTTCGACGCGGAATTAAAATTAGATTTTAATTCGGGTGAATGAATTAATTTAGAATTAATTCGTTGGCGACGTGAATAGTAATTATGCTAGGAATGATTATTTAATTAAATTAGATTTAATTACGATGCAACGGAAAAATCGTTAATTTGGAATTATCGAACCCGAGCCCGAGATTATTTGCGAGCGCATTCGTATTTCGAATTCGAGTTTGGCATGCAAGTCAAATCAAGCGTCAAATCATTAGTCGCATCAAGCGTCAAATCGCTAGTCACTTCAAGCGTCAAATCACTTGTCACTTTGAGTGATGTGACTTGACAACTTGATAGACTTGATATGAGATGGACATTGATGTTGGAGTGTGGAACACTCAAGGTGGTTAAACTTGATTTAGTTGACTTTTTGAAAGATTAAATAAATGGTAAAACATTTATATATTTTTGGAAAATATATAAAGGAAATGTTTTACACCATTAACTAACCTAACACATCTCTCTCATTTCTTTTTTTTCTCTCCCAAAGTTCACGCCCAATGGGCAGTGAACTGCCTCTGGTTTGCCGAGAATGGGAAGCCATTTTTGTGATTTTGTGGCAAAATCCAAGTGCTAGCACACACCCGAGAGGTATACGAAGGTGATAGGGAAACCCACCCACGAGCCGGGAACTATTTGATTCAAGCTTGGAGCTCAAAATCATCACTCAAAACTGAAAATTCTGGATAGTGGACTGTACTGCTTGGGCGCCACTTTGGAGGCCAAAAACAAATTTTATTTATTGTCGTATCGTCTCAACCGATCGATGTGAGTATTCCGCTACCTCCGTTGATGTATTTACACTTATTATTCATGTTTATATTGATCTTGGGACTTAATTAGAAACCAACAATGGTATCAGAGCCTAGGTTTGAGCATGAAAATGTCAGGGCTTAAAATTTGGGTAAAATCATTTTGAGCATGATTTTGTGAAATTGGATGAATGAATTTGCTTAAATGTGTTTTAATTTAAGATTGATTGGATCAATTTGAAGAAATAATGTTTGGAACATTTTTCCCCAAATACTTTGGTGTGGCCGAACGTAAAGGAGCCCTATAGGTCTTGGATTTTTTGATTCTTAAACATTGGATGTGTTGGAAATCATTCGAGATGTGGATTTGATATCGATTATATAATTAATTGGATTGAATTCAAATCGGATAAAAATCCCCTCTTTGGCCGAGACTTTGAAGCATGTATATGGGTTTGATTTTTCATGAAATGTGTTGGACATGTTTTGTTGAAGTTGAGCATGATTAATTGGACAAATTTGTGTTTTAGAAATATTGATTTGGGTGATTAATCATGTAATGCACTTTAGGTAATTAAATTATGAAATTTGATTTATGTAATTTAATTATTTGGGCCTTTAAATTGGATTTGGGCTTATTATGTTGTAATTGGGCTTATTGGGCTTTGTTGTACAAATTTTGGTTAAGGCAAATTGGATTGGATCCAATTGGGCCAAAAACCACTTCCGTTAAGCCCAAATGCGACTTAATGAACCTTTAAAGTTTAATTGGGCCTAATGGGCCAAAATTGATTTATGGGCTTATGGGGTAATTCCCGGATTGGATTTTGGTTATTCGGTTTGACCCGAGTTGACCAAAAGTCCACGCCTTAAGAAATCAATTAAAAGCCATTGGACTTTAATTGAATTGACGTTGGACGTTAATCGGTCTTTGAGACGCGTTACGATTAAATTTGGAATTTAAGTCTTAAAAGGTTTATTAATAAAGTGTAATATTTAATTTGGAATTAAACAAGAATTAGAATTGAGTGCATATTAAATTGGATTTAATGATGTAGTTTAATTTAATTTGAGAATTCGTACTTTGAGTACTTATTCGCAAAAATGAGTTTGACTCGAGCAAAATCAAATTATTATTTGAACATTAGATGATCACTAATTATCAGATTAATTAATTTGATTAGATTGATTGATAACATGCTTGTGTGAATACATGGTTGTGATGAATGAATAATATATCGGATGGATATTAGTCGGGTGGGGGCAATTTTGGAAATTGTTGTAATAATTTTGATTTATTAAATTGGACCTGTGTGTCCAGCCTTATCACCTCCTATTCTTTGTATTCTCTTCTCACCTATTCCCTTCAATGTAAATGAGGTTTCTTTAGAAGTGTAGTGTAACAGGTAGAAGTAATACAAGTGCTAGCTTGAGAGAGAAAGAGAGTGATTTGATCTAGGATCAATGTGTAAAGTATCCATCCGCATATCATTATTATTTATTTTCATATGCGCTTTATTATGTTTTAGAATGCTGTTTAAGGGTGTATGATGATGAGACCTTAACAAAGATAATAAATTGGTTGCCAATTTGCACGCGAAAACCCTCGCAATATATTAAGCGTCATTCCTTCCATTGAGTGATTCTTACTCAAGATCTAAGACGACATTGGTTTGTTGGCCAATGTCAAGGCCTTTGTCTGTCGAAGATGTGTTTGAATCACGAAGGCTTTGTTCCATATCAGTGTCTTGCCCAGTTATGGTTTGTTGGCCAAAGTCAAGACCACTTCTTGTCCATCGACATTGATTACGAAGCTTTCCATGGTCAATGGGTCGAGCTTAACTTGGAATCATTAAGCTTGTTGTGCCAAAGCCAAGGCTTAGTTGATTCAGAGGAAAAAAGGTTAGGTAATACATTGGATGTATTGGCATATATAAGATATATGTTTCGGAATTGGATGTCCTCCTACCGGATCTAGGAATTGGATTGGATCCAATTGATCTTAGAGATCTACCTAGTTAATTATCATACAATTTGTTGGCCAAAGTCAAGATTGTGTGATATTTAACGGGATCCTAGCCCACTAGGAAACACGGTTTCCCGAGTACTCGACAGATGGTTAGAGGCTCGCCGAAAAATAGTGGGAGGCAAGAATTGAATTTGTAATATTCGTTTAATTACTTGCCATACGCGCTCAAATAAATATCATTCGTCGTTTTAATTAAATGTTAGTTGGACTAATATTTAAATCGTTGTTTTAAATAAATAGTTGGACTATATTCAAACTATTCATTTATAGTTGATTTTATATTGGATTATGGTAATCAATATAATTGAAATTAATCTATTAAATTATAGTTGATTAAATAGTTGGACTATTGTAATCATTATAATAAATAGTACCTGAATCGTTGATTAAATAGTTGGACTATTAAAATCAGATGAAATTGAAAGATTGATGTTTAATACATAATCCTAAAGAAAATGTATTTAAATGGTTTAATTTTCAAATTGGGAATAAATTTCAGGAAGGTCCTGGAAAAATAAAAAGTTATTTTATTTTATAAAATAATATATTAAGCCTAAGCCCGGAGTTAAACAAATAGTCGAGCATAATCTTTGGAAGATCATGCAATGATAACTTTAGTGCATAATCCATTGAGCTTGTCGCAGTAGACTCCTTAATTTCTGAATCAGAACTAAGGATTAGATCCTTAAAGTATGATAATGAAATTGAAGGATCTTCATAAATCTATGTTTAGATTTTAGAAGTACTAAATTGCAACAAATAACTCTTGGAGAGTTAATGACTATTCTCAAGGACATAAAGTCAAAGTTTGCAATTAGGCAAGTTGTGCAAGGCGCACCTTACTTCGATATTCGACATGGCCAAGGCTTGGCCAAAAGCTTCTAAAATGTTGAAAAAGGGAAAAGGCAAAGATCATTATAATCTTCTGGGAAGATAAAGGACATATCCTAAAATGTCTGCATAAATGTGGCAAACGAGATTTCGGAAACGTGACTGCTGTTTGGACAAAAGCAGACATGAAGGAATCGAAGACGAGCAAGGCTCTGACTTCAAATGTTGTGTCAAAATTATGTTCACTACTAATATTGAAATTGGATTTTAAATACTTAGTGTGGTATATAAAATATATGTACTGATGTGCAGAATCTGCTATGAGCAGGATACTGACTTCAATCGAGATTAATCTGCGGATTGGAAACGGGATGAAAGTCGCTGTTTTAACTGTAGATACCTAAGTTTAGGAACTACCTTCGGGTGTGTACCTAAATTTGGAAACTGTTATTATGTAACTAGTTTGACTAGATACATTATCTTTATATCAGTGTTTAACCCGTTGCGGGTGAACCTTTATGTTCTAATACACTAAAGTGTTTTATTATATAAAGATGATATTGAGAAAAACACATTAGATGTAAATAACAGTATTTATATTTTGAATATAAATAATATCTCGAACATATAACATGACAAACAAATAGCTCAAACTGATTTGATCAAGAGAAACTTGATTGTGGCATTGATGTCTGGGACACAATCAAACAAGAATCATATATCCACACTTTTGAAGAGTGGGTACTAGGACTAATTTGATTCCATTCAAATAAAGTCTACGAATCTAGTTTATTGGGCAAAGTGCCTAAAACAGTATTTACTTGGTAAAAGTGCAAATGCCATAGATCTGTTAGCCCTAGTTCATAGTGAGGCAAGTGGGCCCATGTCTAGCTAGGCTAGATGTGGATATGAATATTTCTTGACCTATACGGATGTGGCATCTCGTTATGGTTATGTGTTTCTTTTGAAGAACACAAATCGGAAACTTTTACAGTTTCGACACGAAATAGACAAACAGATCGGTTAAAGTATTAAAACATCACGGTTTGACCATGATGAAAATACTTATGTAATAAGTTTCTAATATACTTGAAAGAGTATAGTATTCTTTCAAATGAGGACTTCCCATGGAACACGTCAATTTGACGGTGTGTCTGAAATGAGTAACTGAATTTTATTAGACATGATAAGGTTAATCATGAGTCGCTCTAAGTTATTTTTTCCTTCAACGGATAAGCATTGACAGTGCAGAACTTATTTAGAATAAGGTTCCATTAAAATCTGTTTGACAGATTTCATATTAGATATGAACGGGAAAGAAATTGGGTTTCACATTCCTGCATATTTGGGAATGCTGGGCATACGTTTGGATGATACCAAACTAAAACCCAAATTGGATAAGTGTCAATTGTAGGTTATCATAGGGATACCATAAGTATTTTACTTATACATCTCACTAGAGAACAATTAGATTGTTGCTCGCCATGTGGTTTCCTGAGAGGAATACCGACATGCAGTGGTAAGTGAGAGGATAGTAAAACTCCATGAAAATCAGAGTAATACTATCCAAGGCACCGAATCTTAATGGAACATAAATAGTTCATCAAGGATGATGAACCTATTACCAGTATCGTCGATACGAATACATAAGAACCACGTATGTCGGAGAGAGTCAGAAAATAACCTGGGGTATGAGTTTCTGATCTCACCTCATAAAGATGTCTATCTTATTGAGGTATACCAACTGACTACGTATGAGGTAGTGATACAAGGTATCGACTCCCTATTATGGCAAAGTGCCATATAATCCGAAATGGATTCCATGTATATCAACTGTGTTTAGAATACTAGTTATTGTACCGCAAGGCATTGTGCCTACTGGTACTATATGAGTCTTCAAGGAAGACATACATGGAAGGCAATATACCAACGTATAAAGCTAGGCTTTTAACAGAAATTTATCGTTATCAACATTGTGTTGATTGGGATTCAAACTTTTAACTATTACCATGGTAAATCCATTTGGATGATGCTTGCTAAAGCTGCATGTTTCATTTATGAAATATGACAGAAGAACGGAAAATCGCTTTCCTGAAAAGGAAACCTTTTGGAGGATATTTTCAACATCCTGACGGTTTTTTCGTACCAAAACTAGCAAACAAAGTTTGCAGGTTGTTCGATCCATGTTTGGATTGAAGCAAGCATTGGGTTCTTGGAATTACCGTTTTGATGTAATCATAATGGTGTATGATTTAATTCAAAACGAAAATGATTCTTGTGTATATAAGGAGGTTAGTGGGAGAACACTGACAATGGCTGTCCTATAAATAATGATAATATATATCATTTCTTGGAAATGATATTCCCATAAAATTACAATCGGTGAAAGCTAGGCTTTCAAGAAAACTCTCCGAAAACTCGTACATTGAAAAATGTACACGACATGGTGTCTCATACGCTTTGAGTATATGGATTCACAAACAGGCCAATCCAAGTGATAGTCACTGGATTGAAGTTAAGAACATACTTAGTATCTTAGAGATCTAAGGATGTTGTCTTAATCTGTGGAGAAGGAGAACTTGAAGTGACTGGGATCACTACTGCAAGTTTCCTAAACCGATAAAATGACTAAGAGTCGCAAACGGTACTATACAGTTTGAATAACGGTACAGTGAGCTGGAAATCTTCCAAGCAAGATACAGTTATCGCATAAACAACAAATACGGGTAATTGCTGCAGCTGAGGCAGCAATAGAAGCCATCTGGGTCAATAACAAATCTAATTAGATTAGATATAGTTCGGTTAGTAGCTGAGCTAGGCGTCAGCACATGCTAAAGAATTATTGGTCTCATCGATGATCTAGATGCATACTTCGATATTCATCTGATTCGTTCGGATCATACATCGTGGTGATGTGATGATCGTATAAATCACATCAGACGATGATCATGTAAATCCGTTGACGAAAGCGTTTTCTCAGCAATTTGAGCCAACCGTACATAGTTCGGGTGTCAAGCACTCGAGTGACTGGCAATAGGCCAAGTGGGAGATTGTTGGACAATTATGACCCATAGTCTCACTATTTGTACAGATCATGGTGTTGTTGTACAAATTAACTATGTAACAAAGGAGATTGCACTCTTATCATTTGTGATTAGATCACCAAGATATATAAATGATGAGAGGTCCTTATGATTTGTTCCTTGATTGAGAATGATATGAGACATTATCAATCAACGAAGGATAAATCATTAAATATCCCTGGTCAGAGTATTATCGAGATTGGACATCGATAAATACGTAAAAGACTAGTATTGCACTTGTGCGAATTGTGAGGGCACAACGACATAGTTCTCATATATTTGGGTATAGGATACTCATGCAAGTGTAATAGGAGGTTGTGTTTCACCGATTGTACGGGAAACAGCTTCGCTCTGGATAGACCCCCTCGGAATTCCATTGGTAGTATGACTATGTGTCTATGGAAGTCCGAAATCAGGGTAGGTGTATTTAGTCTTAACGTGAGACTTGCACTCCTAATACTTGCGACAATCAATATACTTTAGTTGCGGTCGTCCAGGACTTTAACAGGTTCTGTGTACGCCAATGCTGGGTATATTTAGAATCGTAGTGTGTTGGGTGTGATGTCAAGACGGAAGTATCACTCCAGTCTTAGTGGAGATGATGGTCACGTAGGATACGGTATTAGTACTCTTAAATACTGCAGCTATCGGGATAAAATGACTAGGTCAGGTTTATCTGATTATAGAGACTAGTTACCAGACATCCGACATGTGCTTCGTACGAGGCAGACACAATTCCAGCCCCATGCCTAGCACATGATCATCCGATACTGGACAGAAATACACAATACCACGTATACTACGCCTGATACAGATCCTTTATTCCTGTAAGGATATTTCCGGAGAATTGGGTAGGCATGGCGCTTTGCTAGAGGCCAACCTTGTCTTGTAAATCGGTAAAACATAGTACGAGGTACTCAAGTGTTCGGATAGTCCGACGACCGTATTTACTGCCAACATATCCGGGGATCTCATGGGTCGCTTTCCAAAGATTCACCGATGACGTATGACTCGCACTTTAAATTTATCTGGGATTAATTAGAAGAGAGAGAAAATTAATCTGGGATTGATTTCAGACATATTTTATCTATGATAAAATATCATTTAAAGAGAGATAATGATTAATTTGGAATTAATCGGTAAATTAATATATTTGATATATTAAACGAAATTGGATTTCGACGCGGAATTAAAATTAGATTTTAATTCGGGCGAACGGATTAATTTAGAATTAATTCGTTGGCGACGTGAATAGTAATTATGCTAGGCATGATTATTTAATTAAATTAGATTTAATTACGACGCAATGGAAAAATCGTTAATTTGGAATTATCGAACCCGAGCCCAAGATTATTTACGAGCGCATTCGCATTTCAAATTCGAGTGCGGCACGCAAGTCAAATCAAGTGTCAGATCATTAGTCACATCATACGTCAAATCGCTAGTCACTTAAAGCGTCAAATCAATTGTCACTTTGAGTGATGTGACTTGACAACTAGATTGACTTGATATGACTTGATGGACATTGTTGTTGGAGTGTGGAACACTCAAGGTGGTTAAACTTGATTTATTTGATTTTTTGAAAGATTAAATAAATGGTAAAACATTTACATATTTTTGGAAAATATATAAAGGAAATGTTTTACACCATTAACTAACCTAACACATCTCTCTCATTTCTTATTTTTCTCTCCCAAAGTTCACGCCCAAGGGGCAGTGAACTGCCTCTGGTTTGCCGAGAATGGGAAGCCATTTTTGTGATTTTGTGGCAAAATCCAAGTGCTAGCACACTCTCGAGAGGTATACGAAGCTGATAGTGAAACCCACCCACGAGCCGGGAACCATTTGATTCAAGCTTGGAGCTCAAAATCATCACTCAAAACTGAAAATTCTGGACATTGGACTGCACTGCTTGGGCGCCACTTTGGAGGCCAAAAACAAATTTTATTTGTTGCCGTATCGTCTTAATCGATCGATGTGAGTATTCCGCTACCTCCGTTGATGTATTCACACTTATTATTCATGCTTATATTGATCTTGGGACCTAATTAGAAACCAACATGCTATTACACACATTACAAACATACTAGGTAATTGTACAATCACACGCTCATTATGGTTATACTTATTACATAAGCTTTCTAGCTATTTCCAACATTCTTGATTTTACACATAACCTAGTTTATCCGTAATATGTCTATGTTTATCTCATTGATAACTTTAATCTCATTCCCGATGGTGTAGTTTCTACATCCCCCATACCCAAGTCTTATTAAATTATATTTATGACCTTATTTATATGTTTTTATCTAAATGAACTTACATGTGCATCTCTACACCTCTATATGCTCATACTCATTCCTTACTCATTCCTTTGCTTATAATCACTTATTCTTATCTATATGTGTATCTAGTTACACCTGCTTCTTTCTCCCACACTCATCTATATGTATAAACATATACCAGTTTCATGCATATACTATACACAATTCTAGTACATAATTGATTCCGCACATTACTAAATCTTTTAAGTATTAGGGGCATGAGTTACTTACCTGGCTAAGCGAATGCCTGCGATCCGGGTCTGATCTGTCAAACAAGTACCAAAGCAAGGTTAGTACCGCTAGTTGTGGAACTTCCAACTCATCTATAATAACTACGGGGCTTCCCCGGAACACCCAAATTATCTCCAATACTACGGTACAAACTTCATTACTCTAATACATATCTTTCCATACTATTCGAACTAGCTTGGTAGCCTAGAAACTCATTTTACGTGTTTGCGGCAAATCTTACCGAAAAGTTTCCACAAACGCTACGGAAGGGTCTCGAACCCTCCGATCTACTCTGAAATTACCAAATTACCCTCGCAATGTCATTTTTACATCTTAACTATGGTTACGGTCATCTACACTCAATCGCACGAGAAACTCCGTTTTACCGGAATCTCGCTAATTCTACTGGATCGATCATATCTCATCCAATTCTCCCCGGATTCTACCACATTTATCGTTTTAGCATATTAAATTATATCCAATTCGATTCATGTCAATTCACCATACTACGAAACTACTGGAAACATCCGAGTATAAAACTATAAACTTTAAAATGATGAATTCTAAACGGAGATTCGTACCGAAATTCCGAGGCCATATTCGGACTCCCATCGGCCATCCGAATGCGCTGGTGCTATTGGAATTCTGATTAGAGCTACTGTTCATCGCGGGTTATTATTCATCCGCTGCTTTCTTCCTCATTTCGCGTGCAACCGGCCGTTGTTCGGCAAAATCGACACCGTACACTCGTAGTACTCATCGAGGGCTTCGATTTGGTTGGTGGCTCGGGCCGTGAGATGGACCGACGAGACGGGATCGGAAAACCCAGCACCGCGCCTATTCTCATCGGTTTTCTCATCGTCAGTGATGCTATTTGGCCGATCACTGATCACCGGCCACCAACCCACTCCTCATCACCGGACGGTCACGACACCACCGGTGCGCCGCCGGACACCGGCCAGAGGCTCACCGGCGAGCTGCTCCACAAAAGGGGAACGATGGGGTCGGGTGAAGGATTTTCATTTGGTTTTTCCATTTTTGCTATTTAGAGAAACCTTGAGGCTTCAAATACTGCCTTGGAAAATATCAAATAAGCCCCTGCGAAATTACTAATCAACCCCTTTCTGGAACCTTCTGGAATATCATAATTTCGGAGCCCTTCTATGCGATTCTGGAAAAGTATTCAACACAAAAGTTGTTCGTCTCGGAAAAACGAGTTCGATGGTCCAAAACTCAACTCGATCGGAGTTCGTTTGCCAATTCTGTGGCCAAAATTGTAAACTTTACGCGTTTTACGAAAATCGCGTATCTGACTTTTGATCCCACTAGTTTTCCAACGCGACGAATAATTGAAATCAATTATTCCAACTCATATAACATCACTTAAACTCTTATTCTTCTTCATCATCATGCTCCGAGACTAAAACATCCGTCCGGGAATCTTTTAGAACAATCCTGAAAATCTGGGATGTTACATGCACCCCTCCTTATAAAAATTTCGTCCTCGAAATTTCTCCGTCCTTACAACTACTGATTCCAACCCGTCTCATGTGCGGGAACTATCTTACTCTAAACTCCACTGATCTAACTTCTCTATCTCAACTGTAAAGTAATATCTATCTATAAGCTAAGATCCTTAACAGCTCATCCACGACTTTAAACTAACTATACTGGTCTAATTCTCATCTCTGGCTATACTGATCTGGCTCTTATCTTTGACTGTACTACTCTGGTTCTTATCTCAAATCATCTGGCCTCACTCGGGCCCTATACTGATTCTATCTTATGCTTACCAATTCACTGACTAAAAAGGGCGTAAAAGCACTGTCTCAACTTAATCTCCTCCCATACGGAGATAGCTAATCTATGCACAACAAATGAGTCACCCATGGACTCATATCAAACAAGCAACACACTGAATAAATGAGTCAAATAATATCAAATAATCATAGAAGATACACACAAAGACCTATGTGGTCTTTACCATAATGAAGACAATCTTCGACAGCTGGATCCCCACAATTGCAGACTCTGACTTCTGGACCATGCTACTGAGTCCGACTCTTAAACCATGCTCTGATACCATCTTTGTAACATCCCGCCTAGGCCAGGATGCTACCGGCAGGAGACAGGAGAACCCATCTCCATAAGCCTATGATTCTAACAAAATTTCGGCATGATGTATTCGTAACATCATGCAACCTGGCCTGTAGCCAGCATCCAAATACATCAAGAACACAACAATCTCGACCTCAGGCCGGAATCTCAACATCAATGCATTCATCAACAAGGCCTCAAGCCTGAACTCAATAAACAAAATGCAATACTTGGCCTCCGGCCAGAACTCAAAATAAAAACTATACTAATACATCACCATTGCAAATGAATTTCAAATGCAATGACCATACAAAGAGCCGTGAGGACCCATAACTTAGCCTAGGACACGGGACTCTCAGTTGACTGCAAATTGGGGCGATCCACTGTCTTCAAAGTCTTCATCGATCAGCTTCTGGTTCTATATGACCGCTACTGACCTGCAAAACTGCAAACTGTTGGGATGTGAGTCATAATGACTCAGTAAGTAATCATGCTCTAACTACAACATAAACACACGAAAGCTTATATTTTCATTTCATTAAGTTCCTGAACTTATCTTTTACTGTAATCATGTTATTATATATTAAATCTGAGCTAATTATCTCATTTATATCCATCTATCAATATACTACTAGTAAGACCATGTCATACTTCCACTACGTTACTCTGACATCTCAAATACTTATTTAGTCGCCCTTGATAATCTAGAATCAGATATTAAATGTAATCATCTTTCAATTATTACATTGAAATATCATCAAATCAGATTAATAAGATATCCTTTCTATTTAACATCAAACAGGCTAAAAACCAACCATACCAATATGTATGTGAAACCATGTAACCATACGCTATTATCTTACCGATTGTTCCTTTTTATGTGAACATATAATGCACACAATATCAATCATATACATATAAATGCAACCATATTATCATGCTTCAATGTCAACTGTAAGTACCTCATAACTTTTCTAAAATGTATGACTTATATATACCTGTCATGGAAATTACGCTCTACTCAATATGCCATGCTTAATGAACGATTACCTTAAATCCATTTCTGAGGATCTTACATTTGAATGTGCTATTATTATTATGCATAGTATCAACTATATGCATCTTAGATGAAAACACTAGAATACATGATCATATTCATGTCAGGTAAACTGTACAAGACTTTATCGTGTTATGGTTTCTAGAAAATACTTTCCGAAAAGTCTTTTCTTGAAAATTCTTTATAAAACTCTTTTCTGAAACTCATTTAAAATCTTCTTTTAATAAACTTGTCTTGGAAACATGCTATAATACTTGGATCTCTGGAAGCTGCTTTCTAAAATCGAAATCTGTTACTCTGAGAATTGAAAACCGAAAATTGAAAACTTTCTCTGAACTCTGTATCTCTGAAAACTATTTTCTGAAAATCTGATATTTCAAAACTTCTTTCTAAAAATTGGTATCTGAGTATCTGTAGAAAAACAGACGATGGAGGCATTACGTCTCGCCGTCCGCCCATACGCCCTAGAGTCAGATATGCAAACCCATGACATTGAGGCGTTACGTATCGCCGTCCCCCAAAACATGCCATACCTGCCCTGAAACTGGTAGTCTTAGGGCGTTACATCTCGCCGTCCCCCAAGCCATAATCTGGAGCTGGGGGTGCGGATCTATGCTACCACCCAGCTCAAATTGGGGTCTAGGGGTGTTACGTATCGCCGTCCCCCTAGCCCGCCTGGAGGATCTGAGAGCGTCCCCTCATTCCTCGACATACTTACTAATTTATACTTATCCCTTTATACTATCGCTTCTATGCTATTACACACATTTCATACATACTAGGTAATTGTACAATCACACGCTCATTATGGTTATACATATTACATAAGCTTTCTAGCTATTTCCAACATTCTTGATTTTACACATAACATAGTTTATCCGTAATATGTCTATGTTTATCTCATTGATAACTTTAATCTCATTCCTAGGGTGTAGTTTCTACATCCCCCATACCCAAGTCTTATTAAATTATATTTATGACCTTATTTATATATTTTTATCTAAATGAACTTACATGTGCGTCTCTACACCTCTATATGCTCATACTCATTCCTTACTCATACATTTGCTTATAATCGCTTATTCTTATCTATATGTGTATCTAGTTACACCTGTTCCTTTCTCCCACACTCATCAATATGTATAAATATATACCAGTTTCATGCATATACTATACACAATTCTAGTACATAATTGATTCCGAACATTACTAAATCTTTTAAGTATTAGGGGCATGAGTTACTTACCTGGCTAAGCGAATGCCCGCGATCCGGGTCTGATCTATCAAACAAGTAACAACGCAAGGTTAGTACCGCTATTTGCAGAACTTCCAACTCATCTATAATAACTACGGGCTTCCCCGGAATACCCGAATCATCTTCGATACTACGGTACAAACTTCATTACTCTAATACATATCTTTCTATACTATTCCAACTAGCTGGGTAGCCTAGAACCTCATTTTACGCGTTTGAGGCAAATCTTGAGGAAATATTTCCGCAAACTCTACGGAAGGGTCTCAAACCCTCTGATCTACTCCGAATTACCAAATTACCCTCGTAATGTCATTGTTACATCTTAACTATGGTTACGGTCATTTACGCTCAATCGCGCGAGAAACTCCGTTTTACCGGAATCTCGCTAATTATACTGCATCGATCATATCTCATTTGATTCTCCTCGGATTCTACCACATTTATCGTTTTAACATATTAGATTATATCCAATTCGATTCATGTCAATTCACCACACTACGAAACTACTGGAAACATCTGAGTATAAAACTATAAATTTTAAAATGACGAATTCTAAACGGAGAGTTGTACCAAAATTCCGAGGCCATAGTCGGACTCCCATCGGCCATACGAACGCGCTGGTGTGATCGAAATTCCGATCGGAGCTACTGTTGGACAAAATGACCCATAGCGTCACTATTTGCACAGAACATTGTGTTGTTGTAGCAAATTAACTATGTGACAAGGAAATTGCACTCTCATCATTTGTGATTAGATCACCATAGATGTATAAATGAAGAGAGGTCCCTATGATTAGTTCTTGGATTGAGAATGATATGAGACAGTATCAATCCCCGAAGGATTAATCATTAAATATCCATAGCCGGAGTATTATCGAGACTGGACATCGATAATGCGGAATAGGCTAGTTTTGCACTTGTGCGCGTTGTGAGGGCACAACGACATAGTTCTCATATATATAAGTATCGGATACTTATGCAAGTGCGATAGGAGGTCGTGTTTCACCGATGGTACGGGAAACAGCTTCGCTCAGGATAGACCCCTCGGAATCCCATTGGTATTATGACTATGTGTCTATGGGAGGCCGAAATCAAGGTAGGTGTGTATAGTCTTAACCTGAGACTTGCATCGCTAATACTTGCGATAATCGGTAGACTTTGGTCTTGGTGGTACAGGGCTTTAACCGGTTCTGAGTACACCACTTCTGGGTTTATCAGAGAGTCATAGTGTATTGGGTGTGATGTCAAGACGGAAGTATCACTTCAGTCATAGTGGAGATGATGTCACGCAGGATACGGTACTAGTGCTCTTGAGTGTTGCGCAACCAATCGGGATATTGTGACCAGGTCATGAATATCCGATTATAGAGACTATGTTACCAGACATCCGATATGTGTTTCGGACGGGGCAGACACTTATCCAGCCCCAGCCCTAGCATGTGACTATCCGATACTGGATCGATATGCACAATACTTAGTATACTACGCTTGATACAGATCTATATATTCCTATAAGAATATTTCTGGAGAATTGGGTAGGCATGGCGCTTTGCTAGAAGCCAACCTTGTCTTGTAAATCGGTATAAACGTAGTACGAGGTACTTACGTTTTCGGATAGTCCGACGACCGAATTTACTGCCAACATATCCGGAGATCTCATGGGTCGCTTCCCAAAGATTCACCGATGATGTATGACTCGCACTTTAATTAATCTGGGATTAATTAGAAGAGAGAGAAAATTAATTTAGAATTAATTCGATGAGAGAGAAAATTAATCTGGGATTAATTACAGAGATATTTTATCTCGGATAAAATATTAATTAAAGAGAGAGAACGATTAATTTAGAATTAATCGATAAAATAATATATCCGATATATTATATGAAATTGGATTTTGACGCGGAATTAAAATTGGATTTTAATTCGGGCGAACGAATCAATTTAGAATTAATTCGTTAGCGACATGAATAGTGATTTCGCTAGGCGTAATCATTTAATTACGACGCGACGGAAAATTCGTTAATTTGGAATTAGCGAACCCGAGCCCGAGTGTGATTGCGAGCGCATTCGTAATTTGAATCCGAGCGCGGCACGCAAGTCACATCAAGCGTCAAATCATTAGTCACATCATGCGTCAAATCAATTGTCACTTTGAGTGATGTGACTTGACAACATGTCACTTTATTAAAGTGATGTGACTTAAAGTGTAGAGATGTGATGTGAAAAAGTAAAAGTGATGTGATTGAAAAAGCATTTTGCTTTTTTGACTTTTGTATTTGATTTTATTTTTGGAAAATGAAATAAATATATAAGTAAAACATTTTCTTTTCTCTCTCTCGCATCTTGAAAAACCGAATTCCTTCTCCCTCCAAAGGCTCAAGGTTTTAATAAACTTTGGAGCCAAAAATTTCTTCTTCATCTCTCACGGCTTTGAGCCAAAATCTTCTTCATTTTTTGGTTTGATCAAAGACAAAGAAGAAGAAAGAGTGCTAGCACACACATGGGTTTTACATAGGTGATAGGGAAACGAATTTGTGAGCATGGAAAGCTTGAAGCTTGGAGCTTCAATGGTGACATCCATGGCCGAATGAACAAGGAGGAAGATGACCCAAAACCGAGCATGATGACAGTCCAAGGAGGCCAAAACCGAGCTCCATAGAGGAAGAAAATGGTGTTGTTCTTTGCATCTCAAACCAATCATTGTGAGTATATGTATTCCGCCTTATTCCTTTGATGTGTTCATGCATTTTTGTGCTTGATTTTGTTGATTTTGGGACCTAATTAGAAACTCAACAGCTACTGTTCATCTCTGGTTATTATTCATCCGCCGCTTTCTTCCTCGTTTCACATGCAACCGGTCGCTGTTCGGTGAAATCGACACCGCACACTCGTAGTACTCGTCGAGGGCTTCGATTTGGTAGGTGGCTCGGGCTCTGAGACGGACCGACGAGTCGGGATCAGAAAACCCACCACCGTTCTTATTCTCCTCAGTTTTCTCGTCGTCGGCGGTGCTATTTGGCCAATCACCGGCCACCAACCCACTCCTCATTGCCGGACGGTCACGACGCCATCGGTGCACCGACTGGACGCCGGCCAGAGGCTCGCCGGCGAGCTGCTCCACAAAAGGGGAACGATGGGGTCGGGTGAGGGGTTTTCATTTGGTTTTGCCATTTTTGCTATTTAGAGAAACCTTGAGGCTTTAAATACTGCCTTGGAAAATATCAAATAAGCCCCTGCGAAATTACTAATCAACCCATTTCTGGAACCTTCTGGAATATCACAATTTCAGAGCCCTTCTATGCGATTCTCGAAAAGTATTCAACACGAAAGTTGTTCGTCTCGAAAAAACGAGTTCGATGGTCCAAAACTCAACTCGATCGGAGTTCGTTTGCCAATTCTGTGGCCAAAATTGTAAACTTTACGTGTTTTATGAAAATCGCGTATCTGACTTTTGATCCCACTAGTTTTCCAACGCGACGAATATTCGAAATAAATTATTCCAACTCATATAACATCACTTAAACTCTTATTCTTCATCATCATCATGCTCCGAGACTAAAACGTCCGTCCGGGAATCTTCTAGAACAATTCTAGTATTTACAAGAGTGGTCATAACACTCTAGAATGAAAACAAGTCATCAAATGATAAAATTGAACTAATATTACAATAATATTATCCAATCTAACTTCACATATGCATCCATCCTCCAAATCCATCCTCCAAATCAAAAAGGCCTAAAAACTAAGAAAAGAAGAAACCCTAGAACTATTCTAAATATTCAAGAATAAGAAACAAGCTATCTATGTTTAAGGTTATTGAAGATTACCTCAAAAGCTTATAATTCCCTCAAACTTTTGTTTGATTTTCTTCATTTTCTTCCTTGACTCTTTAAGAAATTTTTTGGGTGCTTTCATGGAGGTGGATTTCGGCCATGGCTTCTTATTAAAGGAGCAAACAAAATTTTCCACTTTAAATATCATGCCAAAACTAACTAAGGGGTAAAAGGAGGGGTATTTTGGTATTTAGTCAATTAAACTAATTAAATAATGAAAATAAGCTTTAAGTTAACAAATCCAATTTGTCAACTTTAAGCTTAATAACAAATCCAATTTGTAAACTTTAAGCTGAATAAAATCATGCCACATGTAACCAATAATAATCAAACACATTACATAACATTTATGTAATATTGAAATAATTTAATTATCTAGATATTTAACATTTAAACGTCTAAATAATTAATTAAGTGATTATATTTTATATATGTATTTTTATTTACATTAAATAATAAATACATATATTAATTTCATGTATCAAAATCTCATTTGACAGTTAATTAATATGTATCAAATACAAATACATATTAATTATCAATTGACCAAAATGCCCCTAATACATGTATCTTCATTTAACTATTTAAACGAATCGAATTAACTCATTTAATCCTGTAAAGTATTATGAATAATATGAATTATTCATAACGCGTTGCCCAAGTGCTCAACGATTACACTTCATATTATGGGATTCTCTAAGTTTAGGTTTATCTATCACGGAATCTCTAATTTCGTGTCCATAATTCACCCACTCATGAATTATGACGATCATGGATAATCTCGCTAAACTATGCAAGTCGAGGTCATTACATACGAATAATCCCTCCGTCATAGGCTATCCATATTAGACATAGGATATGGATAAGAACGTCAAATCCTTATGGTATAATGTAGTCGACTTTCAAATTTATGATCTCTAAATAACACTCGAAACTCGCTTTCAAAGTTATACCACGACCATGAATTTACTTGATCGAAAACACGTAGGATACCTATGCCCTGTACACAAGACTGACAGATTCTATCTAGATACGCACTTGATATCATGAGCATCAGTCTACACCCAACAAATAGGTGGAGGTCAGATATAAATAGATCAGTGACGTGACTGCCATCAAAGTGTGGAGGATAACTCATATATCCACTGTGATATCTCAAGTCGAAGGACCACTATGCTCACTAAACTCCAGAAGATTCCTATTGACGTTGGTGTACCATATATTAGGAAATCTTCAGTGAGTCGTTTAATGTTTATCAAATAAACTCCTACATGTCTATACGAGTCTCTCGAGACTCATGGTTCATTGGGATAAACCATCGAACCAAGTCACAATATACGACATATACTGATCTCAGTAAATTTTACTAAACGACCCGTGTTAGTAAATCTTGACGAGGAAATTTATTTAAGGATATACAGTTTATAGTGACGCTTTCTATTGTCAATTACAAACTATGTTGTAATTGCGCACTACTTTGTAAATCCTAGGGTCTTTTTCTAATATACACATATCACTAAATCAGATTTAGTTTCAATCTAATCATAACTAGATATCTAATTGTAATTAAATCGAATATGTATATAAAAGACAATAGGTGCTACCATTAAATAATTAATATTATGGAAAAAATAATTGTTCATATTCATGAATCGAACATAAATACGATCTAGATTGGCACTCCGAACACCAACCCTAACAATTTCTCCCACTTGCTCTAGTGCCAATCCATGGTATCATATACACATATAAATATATATTACATACTCATGGCCTTCAAGAGCTCACCTAGTACTCAAAAGGTAGGCAATAACAAGTAAGCCCCCTATTAAGTTGTCTATGTATTTAGAGTTCAAATCCAAAATACTATGTAGACAACCTCAAACACAATACTAATATAAAGATTCTAATCTATAAGGTCACTATGCAACTTCATAACTCAATATTCATAAGTTACAACTAATTCCACTAATACAGTAGAATCAATTGTGACGCTCCCACCGCATCTTTTCTGACTTTATATGACATAGACCATCTAATGTTATAATTAACTCAAAATTAATTTGATCCTAATGGTTGCGGATTATATCTCCCTTGTTGTTAATATCTCCAAGGTAACGAAGATTATATTTCAAGACACATCATATGGTCTACAGGGTATCAAAATAATTCGTAACAATTACGATTAAATTGATATCTTTAATCGCACATAATATAGTATTCATTATGCCATCATCCTATTCTGTATAAGATTAACTAGACATTCTAATCAATTCTTCTTTCATCAAAGGAATTATCCTTTACGAAAGATAAATATTATATGCAAGAGACATACTAACCTTCAAACAGTTTTACTAACTGTCATACAGAAAGTTTTGATGTGTTCTTTATTAGATCATATCTAATGCATGACTAATGAGAGTATCTCACAAGTCTCTGGTTTTATATCATATATAAAACTTTATATCAAATATAACAAAGACTACTACCACTATTTGCAGGGCGAAAAGGAAGTCTTAGGTAAATCTTTTACCTCCAAACAACTCATCATTACATTAATAATAACAATATCATTAGGATATATAATACTAGAAATAAATTTGTATACTCCCACTGACCCTATTATCACATATGTATTCTCTATGCTTTGATAAAATCAGACAATCTGACTGTATTAAAATTAGAGAACACAGATTTCCAGAAAGCTTATTTGAGTCTACAATAGGCTCTGTAAGCTAGTGTATCAAACTGTGATCTTAGCAGAATACAAACTCTAGGGCCATTCTAAAATGAACTTTTCAAACAAAGAAACCACAATAGATTCTCATTTGAAGAAAATATTCATGAACGTCACTTTGCACTCTTTAGCCAAAATACATAGTTAATGTCAATATTAACCGAAAGATCTTTAATTATTCAATTAGTGCGACTAGAGACAAGTTTTCTCAGAAACTACATTAGATTAGTGAGTATAATTTTTCTCACTATCATACTGTAAGTTTAAACCTTTACCAAGCTCACTTTACTTTTGTTGCGCAAACAATTTGCACATTAAAGCTTAATTAAGTTCAAAACTTGATCATAGTAATCTATAAACAATATTAGATCTATGGTTCAATGGTAATTTTGAAATTGATATCAAATATCACTCCCACTATAAGTTATAGAATAATTTTATTCGATAAGAAAACAACAGAACCATTAAGTATCAAATATTTCGCAAATGATTCTGAAATCTTAATGGACTTATGTGGAAGGTATCTGAGGGTCTTTTAATCTTATTAATTACGTAGTTCTATTTATAGTTTATCACTCTCACATTTAACTTCAATAAGTCATGTCTTTTCTACAATTGTCAACATCTAATGTTACACACCAAGTAATAAAATAATTTTATTATCGGGATCATATAAATTATATTCTATCAAATAGAGTACAATATTCTATTAAATAGATTAAATGATAAACTCTTGCTTGTACCTCCGAGGCGCAAGTACTTCAATTATGTAACTATTGTACAAAAGAAAGATTCAAATCTCAAACTTAACTGTAGAAACTAATGGAACCTTAATTAAAAGATGAATTAGTGTTATTGGACCATATCCCCAAGTGTATTGAAAACTAATTTGGTAACACTCAATATCAAATGAATCAAATCATATAAGATTCATTTCTCCCAGTGACCAATTCTATCACGATGGAATCGTAGAAGAATCATATTGAGTAAGAATCATATTCATTAAATAACTTTAGAACTAATTTCTATAAATTCATATGTTTGATCATATCAAACATCCTTGAATAATTCAAAGACTCATGATGAATTTTAAAAATATAGTTTTCAAGACTTGAAATAGAATATCTTTGAACCATTCAAAATATTCTATCCGCTTTTCATTAGAAACATATTGAAAATTCTCGAACCCTTCAAGACATTCAATATATTCTTTTAGAAACACGCAACTAAGTCATGACAACTCACTAACTAAGTTACGAAGTAAAGAAAATTATCCAAGGTAATTTGTGATTCATTAAACTACATACATCCAATGTATTAGCTTAGTAAATCTGTGGTCCAATGACGATCATTGGTTAAATGAGATTTAATCACATCTGAATACAATATTCATTAAATGGATAAGGATATATGGTGAGATCATGTATCGGACCATCTTTTACTATACGGAATAAGTATCTAATGCTTATTAAAATTTCATAAAACATTGTTCTAAGTTATTTAGTTAACCGAATATTTTTCTTTATCTCTTTATCAATGACACTACTAGTCATATTAAAATATGTAACAATTATTTATAAAGAACAAATAACTATCCAATAATCGCAAGTTCTGATATCAAATATCAAAACAATCATTAAATATTATTTTAAATAACCAGACAAGAGATCTGGTATCCAATACCTACAGTTGTCATATTGTGAGAATCGATATTCTCTATACACAACTATACTCATCTCATTTCTTTAGCTTTATAATCTGCCTTTAATTATTCACAAAAATTGGAAATAATTGATTAGCAAACTATGTCAAACACATGAATTCTAAAAGTCATTAAAGCCAAGAAATGTCATTATAAGATAAACAAATACCTAATAGGAATTCTTAATGCCAGTCAAGAATCTCGAGACATGAACAAATTCACGTCAATTTTTACAGTATAAGAAATTATTCTTTCTAGCCTATTATATTCTAAAATGGATATATATTTAGATTACCTATCGTGAATTAGAAACTAAGTCACTAACCATCCTGATTTTCAAGAAAATCGGAACAATAAATCCTGATGGTTTTGACTAATCTAATACTATTCAAGTCTAATAACATTCTAGAACCTATTCTAGAAATACGCAACCATAAGTGAAGTCAGAAAATATATTCAAATAATATGCATGCAGTGGATGAGAAGTTTCAATTCTATCAATAATATAGAATAAATGAAAACAAAAGCAGCAATTTTCATAATATTACACACTGCTTTAGTTATAGATTTTTAACCCAGCAGTGTCTCCCATTACTTTACGTTATACCATAATCTCCAATGAAAAATGAGAATTCAATAATTAAATCAAATTCGATAGTGAAAGTGTAGGACACAGATGTGGACAACGCTGTTCTAGGCTCGCGGCCTAGTTAGGAGTACGGAATAGCCCGCAGGGAACTAAACCAGAGAAATAACATGGAGTCGCCACCCGGTGTGAACCGGGAAAATATGATTGAAGGCCACACTCACCCCTCGCAAAGGAAGACCTCAAATCGTTGGGTTCGGAATGGTCCCTTACTAATGCCACTTGTAATGATATGATTTGTGCAATAAATTAACCAAATCTACGCAACATATATGCTCAAAAGTATTCTATTCCTAAGTTCACATGCATAGAAATAAAAATAATATCTAAACTTACATATAACCTATATCTAAGTTTGCATGCTTAGAAAGTAAGTTATTATAACGACAAACATATACTTTCATAAACATATTGTACTCATGAATGCAGAAACACAAGTAAATAACAATTACACAAGCATGCATAAATGAAGAGAGGCAATTAGATGCAAAATACAAAGAGATGATTAAAGAGGCAATTATACATCGAAATAAACGTGCAATGATGCGATACAGAAATAAAAATAATGGAATAATAAATGGCGCGGTGAAGCATCGTGGTAAAGGTAGCCTTTTAGGCTTTTCTTCCCTCAAATAGAGAACCTTTAGGCCAACGTAATAAGCCCATGTGCATGACATTACAATGCATAAAAATGAACAAGACAATGATATGGGACTTCGCATGCCCGATTAAACGTATCTCACATTCAACCAAACATACTTCGTCCGGTGCGACAAAGTACTGTCGTAAAGGTAGTCTTTTAGACTTTTGCTTCTCTCAAATAGAGGACCTTTAGACCAACATACTAAGCCCATGCGCACTATATCATCAACACATAAACAGATAACTTGTAGAAAATAAATGGCGGAATATTAAAAGACGAGGTAAAGTACTATCGTAAAGGTAGTCTTTTAGACTTTTGCTTCTCTCAAATAAAGAGCCTTTAGACCAACATACTAAGCCCATGCGCATGATATTACAATCATAAAAATGAACAAGACAAGGATATGGGACTTCACATGCCCGATTACACATATCTCACATTCAACCAAACATACTTCGTCCGGCGCGGCAAAGTACTGTCGTAAAAGTAGTCTCTTAGACTTTTGCTTCTCTCAAATAGAGGACCTTTAGACCAACATACTAAGCCCATGCACACTATATCATCAACACATAAACAGATAACTTGCAGAAAATAAATGGCGGAACATTAAAAGGCACGGCAAAGTACTGTCGTAAAGTTAGTTTTTTAGACTTTTGCTTCTCTCAAATAAAGAACCTTTAGACCAACATACTAAGCCCATGCGCATCACATCACAATGCATATAAAATAAATAAGACAAGGATATGGGACTTCGCATGCCCGATTAAATGTATCTCCCAATCAATCGAACATATTTCGTCCGGCACGGCAAAGTACTGTCGTAAAGGTAATCTTTTAGACTTTTGCTTCTCTCAAATAGAGGACCTTTAGACCAACATACTAAGCCCATGCGCACTATATCATCAACACACAAGTAAATAACATACGAAAATTAAATGGCAGAATATAAAATGCGGATAATAAACAAATAAGATATAATAACGTGAAATATGTGACGTTTGCTCAAGTGGTATGTGGAGTTGTCTCCCAAGTACAGATCGCACTACCGTCCATTCGAATTCGGCTACAGAATTTATGTCTGGGTTTCCATCCTATATACCATAAGAGATGACACATTTTCCCATCCATTCAAAGCCACAACATGCATCCACAAACGACTCTCATGCGAAATAAATAAATAAAATAATTAAAAGATGAATAAAAATAAATATGAAAAGTGCCCTCAGTTCTAACCTTTCAAATCGTCTCTCGGGAGTACGGTACATGGTTGTCGGAATGGTGGATGCTCCGTAACTCCTCCGGTTCACTGGTTCAACATTTTCCCTCATTTTTTCACTGCTTGGGATGCTGTTTTCGCTCCATTTCGCTGCTGTTTGGCTGCTATTTTTTGGTCACTGTTTTAAGGTAAAAGGCTACTATTTTTGCGGTTTTAGGCTACAATTTTTGCGATTAAAGGGCTATTGTTTTTTGTGGTTAAAGGGCTACTGTTTTACGATTTTTGAGCTACTGTTTGATGGTTTAAAGGTGCAGGTTTTTTACTATTTTGGTGATGTAAACGGGCTGTTACGGTGGGCTGTTTCGGGGGTCAAATAGTGTAATTTTTACGGTGGAATAGTGCGATTTTACTGGGTAGTTTAAGGGTGGTTTTTTTGCAATTTATGTGTGTAATACAGGGGGATTTTTCTGGTGGTTTATGTGTTCAGTTTCGGTGATCCAGCAGTGTAGTTTTCGATGTTGAGGGAGTGTAGGTCAGAGACTTGTTTTTGGTGATGTTATGGTGTGGTTTGGGGGTTGTTTTGGTGATGTGAAGAGGAGTGTTTTAGTGATTTACGTGAATGCTAGAGAGATGAGGAGAAGATAATTGCTTCTTGTTACTTGTGTGTATGTGTGAAGGGTTAGCAGGGGTGAAGGGTTGGATTTGTGTTTCTTTTATAGAAAAAGGCTAGGGTTAAGCTTGTTTGAAAAGGTATAAGATTTGTGTATTAAAAAGATGCCATTTAATTAGTGTTTCATAAGGAAAACATATTTTAATTGGGGCAAGATTTGTTTAAATTAGGAATATTATATATTTGATTTATTTTAATTTGGTATATGATTTTTTTTGGTAGGTGATTATTTAAATTTTATTTGTTTTATTTTAATTTCCCATGTGTTAAATTTGTGTTTTATTATTAGGATGTGTTTTAAATGGGCTTGGGCGTGTGTGGGCTTATGGTGGGCGTGTGGTTGGCTTTTGGTGATGGGCTGGGTGTGTTTCACGGGTTTTGGGCCAGGTTAAGTGGTTTGCAGGGGTTTTGGGCTAAAAGTGTTTTAAAGCAGAAATCCAACTAGCGAACCCGAGACTAAACAAGCGAATAAAATCAACAAATATCCATTCTTGACTTTTCCCCTTCCGATATCCGTTTCTCGCAAATTCCGCGACTTAAAAGGTAGTGCCTCCAAATGAGACTCATCATCGGGACTTTCATGCAAAAAATGTAGTGCCTACAGTCGCCCCCACTTTGATGGGACTTGTGTAGTGTGTGATAATGACAATCCTATCAAAATTTATGCAATGCGTTTTTACTTACCTGGCTCGCCAGCTGTCACCTGACTTACCTACTGCCTCGAACTGAGTTGATGATGTAGTAGACCTCGATCCTGGGACGCATCCAAATAACTACAACCGACAATGGGGGCCTTGACCCTGGGATGCATCCCAATATCGCTGACAATATGGGTCATTACCCTGGGACGCATCCCAAAACTAATAATGTAGGGGGCCAATGATCCTGGGACGCATCTCGATAACTACAACCGACAACGGAGGCCTCGACTCTGGGTTACATCCCGGTAACGTTGACTATGTGGGTCACGACCCTGGGAATATCCCCAAAATTGCTGATGATGTGGGTCATGACCCTGGGACGCATCCCAAAACTACTGATGATGTGGGTCATGACCTTGGGACGCATCCCAAAACTGCTGATGATGTGGGTCACGACCCTGGGATGCACCCTCTAAACTGCTGATACTAATACTGATACGGGCCTCGCCCCTTAGGACTCATCCCCAAAACTAATACTGTGTTGTAGCTGCTTCTGATTAGCTTGTCTCTGCCGCTTTCTCTTTTCTTCTTCGAAACCTGTGAATACAAAACAAGCAAAAAAAAAAGTGCAAAATATGTTACGTGTATGTATGCATGAATGAGTTTCCTATTCTGTCGGGTTAGGTCTTCTGCCAATTCCCTTGGTGACTACTCGGTCCTCTCTCCCTCAGGCAAAGTACTGCTTCAATCTATCCATATTGATCGGCTTGGTGAACTCATTTCCTTCCAAGTCTGACAGTCTTACTGCTCCATTTCCCATTACTTTCTGCACTATGTAAGGTCCTTCCCAGTTAGGTCTGAACTTTCCTATCAGATCTGTGGTCGACGACCTGGTCTGCTTAAGTACCAAATCACCCTTTCTGATCTTAGTAGGCCGCACCTTCTTGTTGAATGCTCGAGCCAGCCTTTTCTGATAAATCTGCAAGTGATGCAAGGAATTCATTCTCTTCTCATCGAGTAATGCCAACTGCTCAAATCTCTGCGAGGCCCATTCTTGTTTTGGTAATTCTGTCTCTGCTAACACCCTCATAGACTGTATCTCAACTTCCACTGGCAGTACGACTTCCATTCCATGGACCAAAGAGTAAGGTGTGGCTCCTGTTGCTGTTCTCACCGATGTTCTGTACCCCCACAAAGCATACGGTAGTTTATCAGCCCTATCCATGCAGTTCTCTGTCATCTTGGCCAATATTATCTTTATTGTCTTGTTGGCTACTTCGACTGCCCCATTTACCTGCGGCCTGTAAGGTGATGTCTTGTGATGTCTAATCCCGTACTTCTGTAGCATTACCTTTATCTCTCCCTAATACTGAACTCCGTTATCTGTAACCACATGGTGCGGCATACCATACCAACAAATGAGATTTTGAGCTATAAACTTTACCATCTGCTTTGCTGTAACATTGGGGAATGATTCGACTTCCACCCACTTTGAGAAGTAGTCTAGTGCCACTACTATAAAGTGATGCACATTCGATACATTCGGTTGAATCTCTACGATCATATCAATTCCCCATGCTAAAAAAGGCCACGGCTCTGACAGCCTATGTAACTCTGTGTGCGGCAAATGATTCAAGTTACCGTGCGCTTGACAATCATGATAGTGCTTTACCATCTTCGCGCAGTCTGTCTCCATGGTCTACCAGTAAAAACTTTATCTTACAACCTTACGGGATAGATTCAACCCGTTCATGTGCGGACCACATACCCCGGCATGTATTTCTTCCATTATCTTCTGAGCCTCTTCTTTTCTCAAACACTTCAGCTGAATACCATTTGCTTGCCTCTTATACAGCTCCCCTTTCAAAATCAAATACTGAGAAGTTAACTTCTGAATAGCTATCTTGTCTTTTCTGTCTGCTTCATCCGGGAGTTCCCTGTGTTCCAGATACCTCTGAATGTCATGATACCAAGGTTTACCATCGTTGATCTCCACTTCCAGAACTTTTTCTATCTCATAAATGGGTCTGTTTGCTATTGTCAGTACCAACAGTCTCATCACTAACTTCTCTGGATTTTCCCAAGTCGCTACAAGTGTAGCCAATGCATCTGCCATCTGATTCTCTTCTCACGGCAAGTGATGAAACTTACAATCGGGGATATCCTGTGCCAACTTTCTGAGGTAAAAAAAGGTAAGGTCTCAACCATTCTTCCTTCAGTTCCCATTCTCCCTACATCTGTCGGATTACCAACATCGAATCTCCGTAGACCTCCACGCTCTCAGCCTTCAAGGCTATCAGTGCAGTTAACCCAAAAACACATGCTTCATACTCAACCATGTTGTTTGTCACACCGAACGTCAACCTCTTGGCCAACGGTAATGTTTCTCCTTCAAGGGCAGACTATCATGATCTCGATCCCGGCCCCTTTGTAATTTACTGCTCCGTCGAAATACATCTGCCACCCTTGAACTGTTATTGCTTGGATCTCTTAATCTGGGAATTCAAACTTGTACTTATCCCCTTCAATAGGTTGCAATGCCAGGAACTCTGCTACGGCTTGCCCTTTGATTACTTTGGAGGTGAGGTACTCAATGTCAAACTCTATCAACAGTACTAACCATCTGCCCAACTTCCCTACTAGCGAAGGCACTGAATGAAAATATTTCAAGGGATTTTCTTTTGCCACTACCTGGATCTTGTAAGACTGGAAGTAATACCGCATTTTTCTGGACGCCCACACCAATGCCAAACAGATCTTCTCTACCTCTTGATAACGGGCTTCATACGGAAGCATCTTCTTGCTGAGATATTAAACTGCATGCTCTACCCCTGTCTCATCTGCCTGTACCATCATCGCCACCAGTGCTTCTGATTTTATGGCCAAATACAATATCAAGGGTCTGCCCAGTCTCGGAGGTTTCAATACAGAAGGCTTTACCAAGTATTCTCTGATCTTGTCGAAGACTGCTTGACATTGCTCATTCCATTTCACTGGCTGATCTTTTCTCAACAGTTTGAATATAGGCTCACACACTGACGTCAACTTGGCAATGAACCGACTGATGTACTGGATCTTCCCAAGGAATGCTCTGACTTCTTTCCCAGTCTTTGGTGCTGGCATCTCTGTGATTGCTTTGATCTTCTCGGAGTCCACCTCTATTTCTCCCATTCCCACTGTATGTCCCAGCAGTTTTCCTGATGTTACCCCAAACACACATTTCTTGGGATTCAGCCGCAAGTTGTACTTGTCAACCCTCTGAAGGAATTTCTCCAATGCTTCTACGTGCCCAATTCTTGTCTCTGATTGCACCATCATATCATCCATATATACTTCAATCTCTTTGTGCATCAAGCCGTGGAATAGTGTAGTGGCCATCCATTGATAAGTAACTCCCGCATTCTTGAGCCCAAATGGCATTACCTTGTAACAGTAAGTGCCCCACTCAGTGAAAAAGGCAGTCTTGTGTTTGTCTTATTCAGCCATGAGAACCTGATTGTATCTTGAAAACCTGTCTGCAAATGAATACATAGCAGATAAAGCCGCACTATCAACCAGTACGCTATATACGGTAGGGGAAAATCATCTTTTGGGTAAGCCTTGTTAAGATCTATGTAATCCACACATATTTCGACCTTCCCATCTTTCAACTGCACCGAAACAATATTTGCCAACCACTCAGGATACTTCATTACTTCAGGAACCCCGCATCTATCTATTTCTTAACTCCCTCTCTGACTTTCTCATCCCACTCAGGTATTATCCGTCGGAGTTTCTGTTTCACTGGCCTCATGTTCGGATAAGTTGGTATTGTATGTTGGGCTATGCTTCTGTCTACTCCAGGCATGTCCTCATAGGACCAAGCAAACACTTTGGCATATCTGACCAATACTTCTTCTAGTTTCTCCCGCCTTCAGCGGTAACCTCACTTGCAATCAGAATTTCCTTAGGACTCTCAAGTGTGCCAAGGTTAAATGCATTTGTTTTGGTGGAGCTGATATCAAATATACTCGAGTCATGCAAATTAAAAAAAGAGACTCAAACAAGTAAGGAAAATGATTGTCTTTATTACTAGCAAATGCGGGAGTACACTCAAATAAATCAGGAAGATAAATGTCTTCATCTACAGACACTTCATCCTCCGCAACCAGGTTTTTCGCAGGCTTCTCACCCTCATCAAGAGTCAGGCTCTCCAACTTCAGCAGTTCCTCTTCCTAATTCTCTTCTTTCTTCTTCACAACTTCTTCCATCAACGGCTTCTCACTCAGCATATCTTAGAAGATCTTAAATCTGGGTACCACAATCCCGTTAACTTCTACTGGTTCTGACTCTCCTTGATGTTGGACAGTTATGACCCATAGCGTCACTGTTTGTAAAAGACATTATGTTTTTGTACAAAATTAACTATGTTATAATGAAATTGTCTTTTACCGTTTTATGATTCATTTAGTTTGATATATATAAATGGTAAATGTACATATGATTAGTTCCGGATTGAGATGATATGAGACAGTATCAATCCATAAAGGTTTAATCATTAAATATCCCTAGTCGTAGTATTATCGAGATTGGACATCGATAATGCGGAATAGACTAGTATTGCACTTGTGCACGTTGTGAGGGCATAACATCATAGTTCTCATATATTTAAGTATATGATACTTATGTAAGTACGATATGAGGTTGTGTTTTATCGATGGTACGGAAAACAGCTTCGCTTTGGATAGACCCCGTGAAATCCCATTGGTACTATGTATATGTGTCTATGGGTGTCCGCTTCAGGGTATGTGTATTTGGTCTTAACCTGAGACTTACATCGCTAATACTTGTGACAATCGGTAAACTTTGGTTTTGGTCGTCCAGGGCTTTAACAGGTTTTGTGTACGCCTCTGCTGGGTTTATTGAGAATCGTATTGTATTGGATGTGATGTCAAGACGGAAGTATCACTTCAGACATATGGAGATGATGATCACGCAGGGATTCAGAACTGGTTCTCTATTGTGTTGCAACCATCGGGATCATATGACAAGGTCATGATTATCCGATTCAAAGAGACTAGTTGCTTGATATCCGATATGTGCTTTATACGGGGCAGACACTATTCCAGCCCCAGGCCTTGCACGTGACATCCGATACTGGATCGCAATACGCTATACTACGGTATACTATGCTTGATTAAGATCATATATTCCAGTAAGAATATTTCTGGAGAATTGGGTAGACATGGCGCTTTGCTAGAAGCCAACCTTGTCTTGTAAATCTGTAAAAACGTAGTACGAGGTACGTACGTGTTCGGATAGTCCGACGACCGTATTTACTGCCAACATATCCAGAGATCTCTTGGGTCGCTTCCCGAAGATTCACCAATGACGTATGATTCGAACTTAATTAATCTAGGATTAATTGAGGGGAGACTTTATCTTGGATAAAGTACTATTTGAAGAGAGAGAAAGATTAATTTGGAATTAATCATTAAAATAATAAATTTGATATATTATTCGGAATTAGATTTCGACACGGAATTAAAATTAGATTTTAATTCGAGCAAACAAGTTAATTTAGAATTAATTCGTTAGCGATGTGAATAGTAATTTTGCTAGGCATAATTATTTATTTAAATTCGATTTAAATAACATCGCGACGGAAGTTCGCTAATTCGGAATTATCGAACCCGAGCCTGGGAGTGTTTGCGGGCCCACTCACATTTGGAATCGAGTGGGGCCCACATGTCACATCAACCACCACATCACTTGTCACTTTATTCACTTTTATGTGATGGGTTTTGGTGATGGAGTGTACAACACTCAAAGGCAAAGCATGGTGTTGGATTTGTGTCATATACTAACCAAGGGTTTGGTATATGTTTTGACAATTATTTTGACACAAATATAAATTGATTTTGAAATCAAAAACATCATCTTCTCTCATTCTCACCCTGGCCGAAACCTGAAGCAGTTTCACAGCTCTCCATTTTCTTCTTTTTTTGCCAAAATTTGTGAAGAAGTGTGTGATAATTTGAAGCAAATAATCACATATGGCTAGCACCTTCAAGGAATCACAAATAGGTGATAGGGAAACCAACTCAAGGAGCTTGGATTCAAAGAACAAAGCTTGGAGCTTCACTCTTCACCTTGGCCGAATCTTGTAGATCATGGAGGAGGAATTTTTGTTGCTCATCGGATCCACAAACCGATCGTTGTAAGTATGATTCTGCCATACTTCTCCATTTATTCATTCTTATTTCATGCTTATATGATCTTGGGACACCTTATAGAAACCCAACAATGGTATCTTTGAGCTTAAATGAGCATGAAATTTATTAGGGTAAAATTTAAGGAAAATCAATTTGAGCATGTTTTGATTGAATTGGATGGTTGAGTATGCTTATATGTTGATAGAATGAGATGTGATTGGATCAATTTTACCCTAGGTTCTTGGTATTTTTTATTTTGATGAACATTGGATGTCTTAAAATGAATAGGATATGTCGATTTGTAATTCGATTGGATTGAAAACGAAATCGGACATTAAATTTCCTCCTTGGCCGAGAGCAATATGGCATGAAATGGACTTGATTTTCATTCAAAAATTGTTGGACAATAATTGAATAAATGGATACATAATTAATTGGTAAGTTGTATTTGAGAAATATTGATTTAGGTAATTAATTAATGTATTACACTTTGATTAATTAAATTATAAAATTTGGAATGTTAAAATTTGGTTAATTAGGCTTAATTATGAATTGGGCTTGAAATTATTTTTTTTGGGCATAATGGGCTTGGTTGGGCCAAGTAGGTTTAGGCCAATTGGATTGGATCCGAATTGGGCCTAAATCACTCCATTAAGTCCAAATGTAATAAATGGGCTTTAAAGGTTTAATTGGGCCTTATGGGCTTGATATTGGTTTTATGACATATGAGGATGATTCCTTACTTGGGCTTGGTGATTGGGTTTGACCCACATTGACCAAAGCCCATGCCTTTAAAATCAATTGAAAGCCCATCGGACTTTGATTAAACGAACATTGGATGTTAGTTGGGCTTTGAGACCCGATAAGATTAGATTTGGAATCTAAGTCATTAAAGCGCATTAAAAGTGTAAATATTTAATTTGGAATTAAATAATAGAATTAGTATTGAATACGACTTAAATTAGATTTAACGAGTAGTTCGAAATAATTCATGAATTCGTACTTTGAGTACTTATTCTCAAACGAGTTGGACTCGCGCAAAATCAAATCACTGTTTGAATATTGGATGGTCACATAATTAAAGACTAATTAATTGGATTAGATTAGTTGTATAACATGCCTTGAATGAATATATGTGGATGTGTTGAATGAATAGTGTATATCAGATGGATATTAGAAGGTAAATGGTAATTTTAGAAATTATTGTAAATTTGGAATTTATAAATTGGACCTGCGTGTCCAGCCTTGTCTCTTATTATCTCTTTGTATTCTCTTCTCACCTAATTCCCCTCATTGCAATGAGGTTTCTATTATTGTATTATGTAATTGGGTAGAAGTAGAATAGTGCTAGCCGGGGAGAGGAACGTGCGTGATTTATTCTAGGAACAAGTTGTCCGTATATCGCTATTAATTTACTTTTCGTGCCTTATGATGTTTTAGAAGCATGCTTAAGGGTGTATGATGAGACCTTAACAAAGATAATAAATTGGTTGCCAATTTATGCGAAAAACCCTCAAAATTATACTAAGCGATTTTTCCTTCCGTTGAGTGATTCTTACTCAAGATCCAAAATTGGCATTGGTTTGTTGGTCAAAGTCAAGGCCTTTGTCAATTACGGATGTGTTTGAATCATGAGAGTTTTGTTCCATATCGGTGTCTTGTCCAAGTCGTGATTTGTTGGCCAAAGTCAAGATCACTCCTTGTCCATCGACATTGATTAAAAAACTTTCCATGTCAATGGGTTCCGCTTAACTGGAATCATTAAGATTGTTGTGCCAAAGCCAAGGCTTAGTTGATTCAGAGGAAAAGGTTAGGAAAATGTATTGGATACATTGGCATATGTATTGTATATATTTTTCAGACTTGGATGTCCACCTACCGGATCTAGGAATTAGATGAGATCCAATTGATCTACGAGATCTACCTAGTTAAATATCATACAGCTTGTTGGCCAAAGTCAAGGTTGTGTGTTATTTAACGGGATCCTAGCCCACTAGGAAACTGGGTTTCCAGAGTACTCGACAGAGGGTGAGAGGCTCGCCGAAAAATAGTGGGAGGCTAGTATTGAATTTGCAATTTCATTCAGATACTTAGCTTTACGCGCTTTCAAATCATTTCATCAAAATTATTTTATTAGTTGGACTAATACAATGTTATTTTTCTTGTAACAGTTAGACTGTACCCAAAATATTATTGACTAGATAGTTAGACTATCGTAGTCAAGATGACTGGAAAGGGAAATGTCCGAGACATTATCATGGGCGAGAACGTCTTTAAGGGCACGAACTTTGCAGATTGGGAGATGAATCTAAGGATAGTCCTTTGAGCCGAGAGGCTGTTGTACACCATACAGACACCTCTTGGGCCTAAACCCACACCTAATCAGACACTTGAGCTGGAGCTTTGGAAGACTCACAGCAATGATTGTGATACTGCTCAGTCTATTATGCTTGCTTCCATGACTCAGCATTTCCATCGACAAAACAGGGACTTGGATCCTTATAACATGTTGGCGAGGTTGCAAGATCTTCACCAATCTAACAAGAGGTCGCAAAGATATGAGTTAGTTAAGAAGCTCTTCCGTTCACGTATGTCAGAAGGCATGTCTGTTGAGTCCCATGTGGCACAGATGATTGCTGACATAGATGAGCTAGCTGCTATGTGGATAGTCTTTGAGGCTGAGATTACAATAGACATGGTCTTGCAATCTCTTCCCGACTCCTGGAGACAGTTATTGTCTACTCTCAAGGAAGTTGAGAAGGAGCTTCTCAAGGGCAACAAGCACGAGGCACACTTTACTTCGACATCTCAGACACCAAGGGCTGGGCCCAAGGCAACTGGAGGTGTGAAGAAAAAGAAGCATAAAAGAAAGGGCAAGGCCAAAATTGTCAAAGGCTTCTGGGAAGCCTAAGGACAAATCTCAGGATCTCCAGTGCGGCAAGCGGGGTCACTGGAAGCGTGACTGCCGTGAGTACAAGGCGCTCCAGAAAGAGATAAAGGCGGGCAAGGCACCGGCCTCAGGTATGTTTGTTATTGAAATAAACATGGCTACTTCTAGTTTTAAAAATCAGATTTTTTATTCTGGTTGTGGTACTCATATATGTACTGATGTGCAGGATCTGCAGATTAGCAGGAAACTGGCTTCAGGGGAGATTGATCTACGTGTTGGAAACGGGACACCTGTTAGTGTTTTGGCCGTGGGCACTTTTGTTTTGGAACTACCCTCGGGGCATGCACTTGAACTTAATGACTGTTATTATGTACCTAGTTTGACTAGGAATATTATTTCTGTATCTATGTTAACCCAATGTAGGTATACTTTTGTATTTAGAAACACTGGGTGTTATTTATATAAAAACGATGTAGAAATTTACACTGCTGTTGCAAATAATGGTCTTTATATTTTGAATATAAATTTATCTCCAACATATAATATAACAAACAAAAGGCTCAAAATGAGTAACAAAGGTGAAACTTATATATGGCACTGTCGTCTAGGACACATAAACAAGACTCGCATATCCACCCTTTCGAAGAGTGAGTACTTGAACGGTTTTGATCCAAATTCATATGGCGTCTGCGAATCTTATTTATTAGGCAAAATGCCTAAAACACCTTTTAGCAGTAAGGGTGAACACGCCACCGAACTGTTAGCCCTAGTCCATAGTGACGTATGTGGGCCCATGTCTTGCCAGGCTAGAGGTGGATATGAATACTTCGTAACCTTTAAGGATGATGCATCGCGTTATGGTTATGTGTATCTTATAAGACACAAGTCGGAAACTTTTGAGAAATTCAAAGAGTTTCGACACGAAGTTGAAAAATAGACAGACACGAGTATTAAGACATTACGATCGGACCGTGGTGGAGAATACTTGAGCAATGAGTTTCTAGATTACTTGAAAGAATATGGTATTCTTTCACAGTGGACTCCTCCTTGAACACCGCAATTAAACGGTGTGTCCGAACGGAGAAACCGTACTTTGTTGGACATGGTAAGGTCTATGATGAGTCGCACTGAGCTACCTATTTCCTTTTGGGGATTTGCATTAAACAGTGCAATTCTTATTTTGAATAAGGTTCCGTCAAAGTCTATTCAACAGACTCCGTATGAGATATGGACAAGAAATAAACCGGGTTTCTCGTTCTTGAAGATTTGGGGATACTAGACATACGTCAAGCGTTTGGAAGGTACCAAACTTGAACCCAAATCGGATAAATGCCTTTTCGTAGGATATCCTAGGGAAACCAAAGGATATTACTTCTATCACCCATGAGAGAACAAAGTATTTGTTGCTCTACATGCTGTTTTCCTTGAGAAGGAATTCCTAAATGTAGTGGTTAGTGGGAGGAAAGTAGAACTTGATGAAAATCGTAGTGATACTGTTCCTGGCATAGAATCCTCAATGGAACAAGAACAGTCCATCCGGGATGAGACTATACCACAATCTTCTATTACACAAGGACCGCGTAGGTCGGAGAGAGTCAGGAAATAACCTGTGAGGTATGGATTCCTGATCTTACCTAATGTAGATATTAATCTCATTGAGGATAACGAACTGGCTACGTATGAGGAAGCGATACAAGATATCGATTCCGCTTTATGGCAAGAAGCCATGAAGTCCGAGATGGATTTCATGTACACCAACCAAGTTTGGACACTGGTTGATGCACCAGAAGGCGTAAAGCCTATTGGATGCAAATAGATCTTCAAGAAGAAGACTGACATGGATGGCAACGTACAAACATACAAAGATGGGCTTGTAGCGAATGGGTATCATCAACGACATGGTGTCGATTACGATGAAACTTTCTCACCCGTTGCCATGATCAAATTCATTCGGATAATGCTTGCAATTGCTGCATATTTCGATTGTGAGATATGGCAGATGGACGTTAAAACCACTTTCCTTAACGGAAACCTTTTGAAGGATGTTTATATGCAATAGCCTGACGGTTTTATCGTACCTAGACTTGCAAACAAGGTTTGTAAGTTAAATCAGTCCATCTATGGACTGAAGCAAGCATCGCAGTCATGGAACCAACATTTTGATGAGATCATAAAAGAATATGATTTCATTCAAAACGAAGATGATCCTTGTGTATACAAGAAGGTTAGTGGGAGAGCACTAACTTTTATTGTCCTTTATGTTGACGATGTATTGCTAATAGGCAATGACATTCCCATGTTAACGTCGGTGAAAGCTTGGCTTTCATTGAAATTCTCCATGAAAGATCTGGGAGAAGCAGCCTTTATTCTGGGAATAAAGATCTACCGGGATAGATCTAGAAAGCTGCTTGGACTCTCCCAGAGTACGTATGTTGACAAAGTGTTGAAGAGATTCAACACGGATCAGTCCAAGAGAGGACAGTTGCCAATGTCACATGGCGTCTATCTATCTAAGGACATGTGTCCTAAAACTCAAGATGAGAGAGACAACATGAATCGGATACCGTTCACCTCGGCAGTCGGATCGATCATGTATGCCATGATATGTACGCGACCTGATGTCTCCTATGCTTTGAGCATGTGTAGTCGCTATCAGGCCGATCCAGGAGAAGGTCACTGGATGGCGGTTAAGAATATCCTAAAGTATCTTAGACGAACTAAGGATGCTTTCTTAATCTATGGAGATAGAGAACTTGAGGTAACTGGGTATACCGATGCAAGTTTCCAAACCGACAAAGACGACTGTAAGTCGCAATCAGGGTACATATTTTGTTTGAATAACAGAGCAGCGAGTTGGAAATCTTCGAGAAGAAAGACACTGTTGCCGATTCAACAACTGAAGCGGAGTACATTGCTACAGTTGAAGCAGCAAAGGAAGCAGTTTGGATCCGAAAATTCCTAATTGGATTAGGAGTAGTTCCGTTAGCTGCTGAGCTCGTTCCATTGTATTGTGATAGTAACGGGGCTATAGCGCAGGCTAAGGAATCGCGATCTCATCAATGATCCAAGCATGTTCTTCGACGTTTTCATTTGATACGTGAGATCATACATCGTGGTGATGTGAAGGTCGAGAAGGTCGCATAAGATGAAACATGGCAGATCCGCTGACGAAAGCGATTCCTCAGTAAAAGTTTGAGCGACATGTACATAGTTCAGGTATTAGATGCTTGAGTGACTGGCTTTTACCGTTTATGATTCATTTAGTTTGATATATATAAATGGTAAATGTCCATATGATTAGTTCCAGATTGAGATGATATGAGACAGTATCAATCCATAAAGGTTTAAAATAATAAATATCCATAGTCGTAATATTATCGAGATTGGACATCGATAATGCGGAATAGACTAGTATTGCACTTGTATGCGTTGTGAGGGCATAACGACATAGTTCTCATATATTTAAGTATAGGATACTTATGCAAGTGCGATAGGAGGTTGTGTTTTACCGATGGTACGTAAAATAGCTTCGCTCTGGATAGACCCCGCGGAATCCCATTGGTAGTATGTATATGTGTCTATGGGAGTCCGCTTCAGGGTATGTGTATTTGGTCTTAACTTGAGACTTGCATCGCTAATACTTGCGACAATCGGTAAACTTTGGTTTTGGTCGTCCAGGGCTTTAACAGGTTCTGTGTACGCCTCTGCTGGGTTTACTGAGAATCGTAGTGTATTGGATGTGATGTCAAGATGGAAGTATCACTTCAGACATATGGAGATGATGATCACGCAGGGATTCAGAATTGGTTCTCTATTGTGTTGCAACCATCGGGATAATATGACAAGGTCATGATTATCCGATTCAAATAGACTAGTTGCTTGATATCCGATATATGCTTCGTACGGGGCAGACACTATTCCTGCCCTAGGCCTTGCACGTGACATCTGATACTGGATCGCAATACACTATACTACGGTATACTACGCCTGATTAAGATCGTATATTCCAGTAAGAAAATTTTGGAGAATTGGGTAGACATGGCGCTTTGCTAGCAGCCAACCTTGTCTTGTAAATCGGTAAAAATGTAGTACGGGGTATGTTGGAGTTTTTCAAGGTCCCAAGATCAAAAATCAAGCATGAATATCAAGTGAATACAACGACGAAAGTGCGGAATACTTACATCGAGCGGTTGAGCGACGATTTGGGCAACAAAAAATTCTGATTTTCTTCACTGTTGGCGAGCAGTGGGCTGCTGTGAACAGTGATGTGCGCCCCTTCACTTCAAGTTTTGAAGCTCCAAGCTTCACCGAATGGATTCCGGCTCATGGGTTAACTTCCCTATCACCTTCGCATTGAACTCGGAGTGTGCTAGCACTCTTGTTTTGCCACAAAACACACTTGTTCCCTTTATTTCCTTTGTGTTTCACGGCAGTTCACTGCCTTAAGAAACCAGAAATTTCGTGAAGAGAGGAGAGGAGAAGAAGAGGAGAGAGATGAGGGAAAATGATCTTGTGTTGGTATTACGGGTTTTGCTTCCTTTTGTATCAAATACCAAATGAATTCATTTGAAATTCATTTCAAAGCAATTTGACTTTATGTCAACAACACACATCACTTTCAATCAACAAGTCACATCACATCACTTTTCAAACATCAATCAATCCAATCAATTGTCACATCACTCAAAGTGACATGATTTGACGCTTGATATGACACTAGATGCGACTAGCGATTTGACGCTTGATTTGACGTGCCGCACTCGAATTCTAAATACGAATGCGCTCGTAAAAATCTCGGGCTCGGGTTCGTTAATTCCAAATTAACAAATTTTTCGTTGCGTCGTAATTAAACGATTACGCCAAGCGAAATCACTATTCACGTCGCTAACGAATTAATTCTAAATTAATTCGTTCGCCCGAATTAAAATCTAATTTTAATTCTGCGTCGAAATCCAATTTCGATTAATATATCAAATATATTAATTCCTCGATTAATTCCAAATTAATGTTTCTCTCTCTTTAATCGTTATTTTATCCTAGATAAAATATCTCCGCAATTAATCCCAGATTAATTTTCTCTCTCATCTAATTAATCCCAGATTAATATAAGTGCGAGTCATACGTCATCGGTGAATCTTTGGGAAGCGACCCATGAGATCCCCGGATATGTTGGTAGTCAAATCGGTCGTCGGACTATCCGAACACGTAAGTACCTCGTACTACGTTTTACCGATTTACAAGACAATGTTGGCTTCTAGCAAAGCACCATGTCTATCCAATTCTCCGGAAACATCCTTACAGGAATAAGGATCTATATCAAGCGTAGTATACCGTAGTATCGTGCATATCGGTCCAGTATCGGATAATCACGTGCTAGGGCTGTGGCTAGATAAGTGTCTACCCCGTCCGAAGCACATATCGGATGTCTGGCAACATAGTCTCTATAATCGGATATACATGACCTAGTCACAATATCCCGATTGGTTACGCAACACTCAAGAGCACTAGTACCGTATCCTGCGTGACATCGTCTCCAATATGACTGAAGTGACACTTCCGTCTTGACATCACACCCAATACTCTACGACTCTCTGATAAACCCAGAAGTGGTGTACACAGAACCGGTCAAAGCCCCCTACCACCAAGACCAAAGTTTATCGATTATCGTAAGTATTAGCGATGCAAGTCTCAGGTTAAGACTATACACACCTACCTTGATTTCGCCTCCCATAGACACATAGTCATAATACCAATGGGATTCCGAGGGGTCTATCCAGAGCGAAGCTGTTTCCCGTACCATCGGTGAAACACGACCTCCTATCTCACTTGCATAAGTATCCAATACTTATATATATGAGAACTATGCCGTTGTGCCCTCACAACGCACACAAGTGCAATACTAGCCTATTCCGCATTATCGATGTCCAGTCTCGATAATACTACGGCTAGGGATATTTAATGATTAATCCTTCGTGGACTGATACTGTCTCATATCATCTCAATCCAGGAACTAATCATAGGGACCTCTCTTCATTTATATATCTATGGTGATCTAATCACAAATGATGAGAGTGCAATTTCCTTATTACATAGTTAATTTGCTACAACAACACAATGTTCTGTGCAACTAGTGACGCTATGGGTCATTTGTCCAACAATCTCCCACTTGGCACGTAGCGAGTCACTCAAGTGTCCTACACCGAACTATGTACGGTTCGCTCAAATTGCTGAGGAAATGTTTTTGTCAGCGGATTTGTTTGATTATCATTTAACGCGATTTATACGATCATCACATCGCCACAATGTATGATCCGAACGAATCAGATGATATAGAAGTATATATCTGGATCGTCGATGAGACCATAATTCTTTAGCCTGTGCTGATGCCTAGCTCAGCTGCTAACAGAACTGTATCTAATCTAATTAGATATGTATCGACCCAAATGACTTCTATTGCTGCCTCAGCTGCTGCAATTAACCCGCATTTGTTGTTTATGCGGTAATAGTATCTTGCTTGGAAGATTTCCAGCTCACTGCACCGTTATTCAAACTGTATAGTACCGTTTGAGACTTTTAGTCGTCTTTATCGGTTATAGGAAACTTGCTACAGTGATCCCAGTCACTTCAAGTTCTCCTTCTCCATAGATTAAGACAGCATCCTTAGTTCTCTAAGATACTAACGGATGTTCCTAACATCAATCCAGTGACTATCAC